>NLAC01001281.1:0-22537 GCA_002374635.1 Metschnikowia sp. 04-218.3
TGCCACGCTGACTAGAGTACAAGAGAACGATTACGTAAGAGTTCCAGCTTATGAACTAACTAAGGTATAAAGTGCAACAATATCGAACATGAGGTCACCTAGTTTAATTATTTGGAAATTTTACAGTGAATACAACATGGGTTGTTTAAGAAACTTGTTGAAATCAACTTGCACTATCATTCCATTATACGTAGATGTTAACTGAAGCGCGGGCTTAACGAGGAGATAAGATCGACCTGTAATGTGGACATTACAGTCACTGACTTGAATTAATTTTGGATCCATTTTGGACTGAGTTGAGAAGCGGTGATCCTTGATCTAACTGAGGTCTAATTTGGGGGCTCTTGTGGAATTTGAAGAAAGCGAATCTGAAAAATATAGTCAGATCTGGTTGAGTCTTAGTCTTCAGTAAATTGTAAATTGTAAATTGTTAGATATGCGTCAAGTCAAAACACTTCAATAGGTTTGAGGGGAGGGTTACAAGGGACATCTTTGTTTCAGATGGCTTCATTTAATGTCCCGAAAAATATCACCACCTCTAGAATTGGCTATCTGTTAGGCATTTTGGTTTCCGGTTGACTAATCTGCACTGTTTTTTTTTCTTTCGATTCCAGGCCGGGCAAGCCAAATTATTACTCCACAAATATATAGCTTTGAGCCAGTATCAAAGAGTCATAAGCATACTTAAGGCTAGATTTAAAAATTACTGGTGGTTTATATTGTAAGTTTCCAATCGATTTAGCAATACGAACCTTGAGCCCTAAAATCGAATACCCAGTCAGAAATGACTAGCTTCAAGACATCTTAAAGATTTCTTTAAATATTTATAGCTCAAAAATATCTACCGCTATGCCTAGAACTGCATAATTCCAGTGACAAACATTATCTGGTGCAGCCAAAACCTGGTGCTTTGCATTGGTTCTTTTGTGTCTGGGTAGCCTGGGGCATAAACACATCCTTGGATCCAATTACTAGATTTTCAGCCAGATTTCACGTCACACATCTTCAGTATTAGCGTGCAGGTTCTTTGGTTCAATAATAAAGAAAATAATCAGTGGGACATTTCCAAAATATCTTTGGTTACTAGCTAGTCCAGTTAGTCGAAGCGATTTCAAGTATCAAAATATCTAGTTAAGTTAAAGATTTTTACTGTCATCACGAGCCAAAGTGGTATTCAAGTAGAATTTGATGTAATAGATGTAATTTTCCGAATTCAAGATCATATAATAATTGACAGTCTAGCTGATGTCCAGAAATAGGATAGCACCTTTTTCACTGCAGTTCCTACATCCTAGGATAGTATAAGTAATGTGGGATAGCGATACATAGCAGGAATTAGTACCAAAATTTCGTATACTAGTACGAAAAAATAATAGTAGAGAGTAACTAGTGCAAAGTTTTTTAGCGATAGACCATTGTAATCGTCCAATTTGCATCAGGCTAACTACTATTGGTGTTAAGGGGTACGCGGTCCCCAGAAATTCTTCATAGAGTGTATTAAAATGATATGGGTGCTCTGACTTGTACGTGACTATTTCCCCGAGATGTTCTTGGTTATCCTCATTTTGTCCTTCTCTATTTCTGACGCGGCATTCTGTATGACCCACAATAAAAGCAGGAAAATTCAAAGATCTACAACGATGTTGGCGTAGACTGTGTATTATTACAAGAAAGAGGCGAAAGTATCCGTAGTCCCAAATAAGAATGTCCTCTATACAACGTCGGTGTTTAGTGTAGGCTGAAATATACGCACTGCGCACTATATTTACAATTCTCTGCGTAATTACCGTCACCAATCAAAGTCGCGGTGCCTACATCCAGCACCGAGCACGCTGAACTATTCATTCTTCTCCACAAGACTCATCTCCATCCAATCATGTCTGCCTACAAACAAGCTGGAATCTCCTTGACCAGAGCCATGGACATCGCTGCCAAGGCCGTCAGAAACTCGTTGAAGGCCGACTTCCGTGTTGCCGCCGAGAAGAGAGGATTCACTGAAATCAAGTCTCAAAAGTTCGAGAACGGCCAGGCTTCCGAGCCAAAGAACTTGGCTAAGTAGAGGTTTCTTAATGCGTCCCGTCGACTTTGAGGAGTGTCGTCTTGATGAATGATTCACATAGATATATGATTTAACTGAATATACTGAGCATAATATAGCTATGTAGAGCAGATTGGATGAACCACTACCCGGTTCCTATTTTTTGAGTCTTATATGCTTCAATTCTAATCTTCAATCTTATCCGATTTTATTTGAACTTCAATTTTGTAGTCTAATTATACTACTTGTGTTCTTCACCTCAATAAATACTATATACACTGTTTGTCTGCGCGAGCCCTAGGAAGTGACGTTAGCGGAGGCATTACCGCGTCTCACATTTTCGGCCTCATTGGCAAATTGCTGAAGCATCTTATCACGTACGTCGTGCGGTAAATCTTCCATCATTGACATGATCTTGGCGAGATCCACCTCGTAGTTCTGCCTTTTCTCGATCTCCTCCGCCTCATGGTCCAACTGCTCCTGCATCTGTTGCTCTTCCTCGTCGATCTTGTCCTCGTGTTCCTTGAAGGTCTTTTCATCTAAAAGCCTAGAAAGTTCCGAAGATGGGTCGTTGATGAGCTTGATAAACTTGCCCTGCTCCACCACCTTGCCGTGCTTACCGAGCACAATCACATTCTCCGACTTGGATATTGTAGAGAGTCTGTGCGCAATAGAAATGATGGTCATCTTTCCTTGCGACATGAGCTCCCGGAGTGTTTCATTGATCAAAGTCTCCAGCTTGGAGTCCAATGCAGATGTGGCTTCATCCAAAATTAATACCGCGGGACGCTTTATTAGAGCACGAGCAATAGCCACTCTTTGCTTCTGACCCCCGGAAAGAGATGCACCTCTGGACCCAATAATAGTATCGTATCCATCTGGGAAAGACTCTATGAAGTCGCTGCAGTTTGCCTGGCGAGCCACGTCTCGGATATCTTTCATCGAGAGCACGCTCAATTGTTTTGGAGTTAGGCCATAGACAATGTTTTCTAGAATGGTACCCGAGAGAAGAACTGGCTCCTGCTGAACGATTCCAATGATTTTTCTCCTGAGCTCTCTGACCTGAAGGTCATTGATATTACTTCCGCCAATCTTCACAGCTCCTTCGTTCACATTGTAAGATCTTAAAAGAAGACTTGCCACTGTTGACTTTCCAGCCCCCGAGGGAGCAACGAAACACGTGCTTGAACCTGAAGGGATATCAAAACTCACACCGTCAAAGATCAAGTCATTTGGACGGGTTGGGTAGCTGAATTTAACGTCTTTGAACGAAATGTCATTGGCAATTGGGCCAATCAACTTCGCACCTTTGACTGAGGGCACGCGGTCCTTGCAATCGATCAATTCAAAAAGCTTCACTCCTGCTCCTGCACCTTTCATCAACTCCATGTAAGTCGTTGTAAGACTGTAAAGTGCCAGATTGAAGAATTCCGAGTACATGGTGAATGCAACAACGTCACCCGTGGTCATTTGTCCATTGAGAATCAAATAAACTCCTAGAACAATACACGACAAGTAACCTGTATGGTAGAGCGAGTAAATGGAAACCGAGTAATTAGACTGAGCCAAGGCCTCCTTTTTGGCCACGCCCACGACATTCCGCAACTGTGTCGAGTACTTGCGAAGCTCTTTACCTTCGCCTGTGAATGCCTGGATCAATTTGACTGAATTTAACGTCTCCTCGCTGACTTTAGTTAAACTGGCAGTGGCATTCTGCAATCCTGTCGACAAGGAGCGTATCTTCTCGCCGTACCACACCGAGCCGAAGGTGATGGGAGGAGAAATCAACATCATCACGCCAAATAAAATGGGGTTAATGGAAAACATCATGTAAGCACTGATCAAACCAAAAAGCACGTTTTTGAGTCCGTCCGGTAAGTTGCTCGTGATGGATCGGGATACCACGTACGCATCGCTCGAAAGCCGAGAGATGAGATCTCCGGCCTTATGCTTGTCCAGGTCATAGAAGGCAGCATCGTGCCTTACCAAGTGTTTCATGACTCGAAGGCGAAGCCGCGCCACCAACCTTTCACCCAAGATCTTCAAAAGCCAAATTCTGGCCCAGAAGCAGAGCGCACTCGTCATCATAAACGGCACCATCACGCCGAAAACAGTGGTATATTTGTAGCCCCAGATCATCAAGTTGCCATCTTCGTCCTTGAGATTTTCGTTGAAAGCATCAATAGCAGAACCCACCAATTTGACCGAAGTCGTTGGATAGAGCACAGCAAACAAAATGAACGCTAGGGCGTAGATAAATAATTTCAAATCCGGCCGCCCAAGCAGGAATATGCGCCGGATGGTTCTCCAGTTTTCCCGGAACTTTATTTTCTGGTGTGCCTCCTTCTCCCGTTCCTCCTTGATGACTTGCTTTTTTTTTAGCTTCGACTGTTCCAAATGTTTAATCACAGGCTCATACTCCAGTATGGCTTTCGTCACTTGTTCATCGCTTTTGCAAATCAGCTCTGGATCCAGGTTTGCTTCCAATTTCCGATTTGTTTCAGAATATAGCCTCTTTGCAAGAACCGTGATACTTCGATTCTCGTGATTAATTATTTGGCGAGGGTATAAGGATGAAGGTTTCTCACGGAGCCTGCTAAACGCACGTACCGGGACATTGAGAAATACCTGCGAATGGCACGTAAGACCCACAAAACTTCGTGGCTTTAATATGGGTCTCAAGGACCCTAGCGATAGCATTGTGCAGAGGCTTTGCATTATAGTGGCCGGTCGCTCTGAGTGCCCGAGAATGAAACGCTGGTGTGTGCAGGAATATAGTCATACAATTTCACGACATTTTTTGAGCTGCGTTACTAATCTGTTCTAACAAACTTCTCTACCAAACTTCTCTATCAATTAAACTGTTATAGCACTGTCATGGACTGCTCACTGACTAAACTCCCCTGTCGACAAAACTTTGAATCATACCAACTTCTGACTCCTCGTACTCGCGGACCTCAATGGTTCCATCCTCCTCCAAAAAAGTGTTGGCCTGTATAAGTTGCTTTCTGGGCAATTTTTTCAGGAGCACCACATCTCTGAATTTAGCGTACTCCTCAGTGACTCCGGTGATTTCGTCGTAGTAAACAAGTCCCTCTTTGACATTGGCAGTAGTTTTGAAGATGTGTAAGCTCGATAAGAAGTCACGCAAAGCATTCACTGCTTCTTTGCCAAGCTTGCGTTCGTCAATGGCCAACTCCAAGTCCTCATAGTTTTGCTTGGAGTGCTTTAGGGATACTACTCCCGCTCTGTGCAAGCACTTGAAGATTCCAAATCTGGCTTGCATGTGAGGCTGGCCCCATTTCTTGGACTCGGGATCCCAAAACTCCAATCCAATCAAGCCTGCTCTGGCCATGAGAAGAGTAGCAATTAACTTCACGTCCTTTTGGTTTTCGTCACCCTCGATATCAAAAATTGGAAGAACCTCTGAGGGCTTCAACAAAATGAGGTATAATGCAACCAATTCGGCTCTGCATTCTTCAAAAGACCCAGCAGTTGCTCCAAACAACGATCCCCATGTCTCGTTTGGTCCGTAGTATGTCTTAATCTCGGGGTGTGCCTCCTTGTCGAAGTTAAACTTCCCCTCGCTCGTCTCCTGCAAGAGCTTACCAGTACCATGGCCAAGTAACTCGTGCAAACCCACCTGGACCTCAAAAGCATCGTCTCTCCACTTTCTAAATTTTGCTTGCAAAAGTTCATTGACAAAACTGATGATCTCCTCCTTCTTTGGCTTCTTAGGATTGGCACTCAACACATTCCCAAGAGACACGTTCTTAAAGCCAAAGTTCAACCTGACATCGTCATAGTTTGGGATATTAATACCTGCCGGGACTCCCGATCCGGCAAAAGTCAAAACCTCCAAAGACGTAAAGTCGGGAGGGGTGAACTTATCCTTCTCATAAAGCTTATCCCAGGGCAAGAAAGTAATCAACACCGTGGCATTGTTAACCAAACTAGAGAATTTGGCAGTACGTTCTTGGTTGACCATAGCAACCAAACCTTCCCATTCACCACGCACGCCAGAGGGGTCTCTATAAGTTTCAATAAAGCCAATATTGGACTCAACTGCAGGACCCAAATCCTTGACCCATTGAATTTGGGACTCCTTGTGGGCATTCATGGATCCAGTCTCAAAAGACTCGGCGTATGAAGCAAGCATCTTTTCCTGAGTAGCGTTGGCTGCCACGTCGTTTGCTGCTTTCATGTGATGAGTGATGTGAGCAAACTCAACCGCATGGTCACCAAATTGAATTTCAATGCTGATATCACCCTCCAAGATTTCATTTGGGTAGTAGCTGGTGGCATTTTTCTCAAGAGCACTAGCTACCTTGACGATGAACTTGTTGTCGGAGACTTTGGTGACCCTGGTGTTTTCCGGCATGATACCCTTTTTGGCCAAAGCAGAGTTGACGGCCTCGATTTCAGTCTTTTTAATCAACGAAGCGCAGTCGGGGTAGTAGCTGGATAATTGCCCCTTCTCTGGCCATCCCAACAAACCAACCGTTGTGGAGTACAAAGGAGCCTCGATTTTCTGATAAAGAGGGTACAATTCTTTTCCTGCGGTCTTGACAATACTTGCAAAGGCTTTGCAGTCCAATCCTGGCACAAACTTCTTATCTCCGAACGACTTGTAGTTACCCAAGTTGGATAAGAATTGCGAGGCGTACTCCAAGTACAAAATCACTGATTTCTGGTCGTTTGAAGCCAAGGCCTGGAAGTAGGCCTCAGTGGTTTGAGGAAAACCCAAGGCTTTGTGGACGGCCAAAATCAAGTCATAAATGTCCTCACTTTCTGGGGACACGGATCGCAAGACTGCCCTGGTACCCCAGTGAGAGGCTCGGGACAAATGATGAGTATATTTCTTAAGTTTATCTGTGGCCAATTGATCGAAATGCTTCTTAGCCGAAAGCAAAATAATCGGCGCTTCTGAGTCAGCTAAAAAGGTAGACATGCTAGGTTTTTGTAAGTCTTTATTGTTGTAGCTTCGTTACGAGCAAGGGAGGCATTCTTATATATGTGGAGACGATTCGCGGCTGCGGGGCCGTTCTCTGGTGTGGCATCAGAGCCGAGCTGAGCCAACTGGAATCCCACATGACTCTGGAAGATTGGGCAAGAAAGGGAAACTAACAGATGCCTTTTTTGCTTGAAATACACCATGTACTTTATTTTGATTTCAACTGACTTGAGCTGTGGCCGGGCAAGACGTCTCTCGCTGGTTGGTACACGTAGCGGTACACCGTTTCCGCACTATGCTAGTTATTGGCCGGATTACCGTAGATTAGAGTGCAGATTACACGAGCAGAAAACGTCAATAAAACATCCATAAACCGTCAACGAAACAACAAAAAAATATCCAGTCAAATCTCAATAAATTGCTTACTTAGATTTCAACCAGATTTTTAGCCAGGTAACCCAAATGAATTATTGGTGTACGGATGTACTTGTCGGCTTGCGGTGTACGGGTCTACCTATAATAGGCTTACGAATCTTGCCGTTGCCTGCATAATATCATCTGACCCAGTGCCCACCTCCGCCTCAGCAAGTTGCGGTAAACCCAGACCCACTAAATACCTAGTTCCTGTGTTTACGATGGAAAAAATTGATATATCAAAAAACTCAAAGAACATTGAGGCTCTCTACAACAAAATCGTCCGGGGCGATCCAAGCGCATCCTACGGAGTTTTCACTGTTGACAAGAATGGCGTTCTTGATGTCAGCTTCTCCGGAAACGGAGACTTGAATGAGTTTGTGGACGAGTTCAACGATGGATCTGTGCAGTTTGGTTTAGCCCGTGTAACTGTTCCAGGCTCTGACGTGTCCAAGAATTTATTATTAGGCTGGTGCCCTGACAATGCGCCTGCCAAGTTGCGCTTGTCTTTTGCTGCCAACTTCGCCGATGTCTCTCGCGTTTTGTCCGGCTACCACGTTCAAATCACGGCCCGTGAC
Organism: Metschnikowia sp. 04-218.3; assembly: GCA_002374635.1. NCBI lineage: Eukaryota > Fungi > Ascomycota > Pichiomycetes > Serinales > Metschnikowiaceae > Metschnikowia > Metschnikowia sp. 04-218.3. The sequence continues at coordinate 7,985 of NLAC01001281.1, forward strand.
TCCGATGATTTGGATGTTGACGAGTTGCTTTCAAGAGTTGGAGCTGCGGCAGGTGCTAGATATACTTTGCACAGTGCAACTGCTGGTTCCAAGGGACCTGTCAAACAGACCACGCCAATCACCCCTAAGCCATCTGTGATCAAGCCAGCAGAGCCCAAACCAAGTGAAGTTGAATCTAATTCAAAGCCAGCTTTCGGTGCTAAACCTACTTTCGGTACTAAGCCTACTTTTGGTGCTAAGCCCACTTTTGGTGCTAAACCTTCTTTCGGCTCAAAACCTTCTCCTGCCTCTAAACCTGAATCCCAAGATGATGGGTGGGGTGATGAGAAGGAAATAGAGGAGCGGGACTTTGAGAAAGACCCATTGAAGTACGAGTCTTCTGCGTACAAGCCCACCAAAGTGGACATTAATCAATTGCGCAGCCAAAAGTCTGACACGATTTCTTCGACCCCCAAAACGCAGTCTGTTGAAAGGCCGGATAGTCCTGTACATGGGGAGCACAAGAGCTTGAACGATAGAATGTCTGCCTACGAGTCCAATAATGATGGCAGACTCACTTCTTTGCCAAAGCCTAAAATCTCAAACTCCGTTGCTTCTCGCTACACTCCATCTAAACCTGCACCTGGAGCACCATCTTTTGGCTCAAAGCCTTCTTACGGAGCCAAGCCTCATGTGCTCAAAAAGTCCGTCAAGAATGATGCCCCAGAGGGTGTTTACAAGGTACACGGGAACGAAAACGGATTGACCCCTGCACAAGCCTGGGCCCAAAAAAGAGGTAAGTACAAGGTTGAGTCTAATACCGCAGACTCGATCGAGGCTGACATCTCGGAAAAGTTGGAGGCAGCTTCTATTGATGCCAAAAGCGATGAAGTGGAGGAACCTCCTGCGGTTCCAAAAAGAGACATGCCATCATTACCTATTAAAAAGGATGATGATGAAGATGAAGAAACGCAGACTCCCGAGACTATTCAGGCTCGTGCACCTTTATCTGCATTCCCTGCTCCACCCAAGAGAAACATCCCTGCTCCCCCAGCCCAAGCGGCAGATGAAGAAAAGGAAAAAGAAAAAGAAAAAGAAAAAGAAAAAGAAGCACCTGCTCCAAGTTTACCCGCTCGTAACTTGCCACCATTGCCCTCTAGAGAAGAAGTTCAGGTACCTATTGAGTCAGTCAAGTCTGAAAACCCATCCAGTGAAGATGCCATTACTGCTGTTGCTCAGTATGATTATGAGAAGGACGAAGATAATGAGGTGGGTTTTGAAGAAGGTGATTTGATTGTGAACATCGAATTTGTGGATGAAGAGTGGTGGTCTGGTAAAAACTCAAGAACCGGAGAGAAGGGAGTTTTCCCTGGTTCGTACGTGGCCGTTAACGAAACTGAAAAAGTCTCGGAAACCGATCAGGAACACGTTGACAATAGCGTACAGCCTTCCGGCTCTTCTGGAAAGAGCGCAATTGCTGAATATGATTATGAGAAGGAAGAGGATAACGAGATCGGCTTCAATGAGGGTGACTTGATTGTTGAGATCGAATTCGTGGATGAAGATTGGTGGTCCGGAAAACACGCTGCTACTGGGGAAGTGGGTGTGTTCCCAGGCAACTATGTCAATTTACAATAGACGCCAAATGGCCAGTTTTGAGATAAAAAAATACAGGCAACTTCAATCAGACCGGAGATACTCACATACAGCGTCTCCCCAAACCTGCCTTCTTTTGTAGAAAGCCAAGTCCTCAGGAAGAGACTCGATGGCTTCAGCAAGCTCGACTCCAAGGCCCTCGGCTTTGACGTCTTTCACAGGAAATAAGTAGGTCCTGACCAACATAATGTTTGCTCTGGATTTCGGAAGCCTCGTAAGAACTTGGCGCTCACATCTCATAAAACAAGCATTGTCGAAATCTATATCGCTGACACTAAGTTTTTCAAGCACATCGCCTTCTCTTGCATGGTGATCTTCAATTTTGAACAAAACCGCATTAGATTGAATGGACCAATTAGTACGTACCCACAAATCTTTGGGCTCGAGCTTATTGAAGAATCTGTGCATGGGGGAGATAAGACGCGTCTTATACTGCGGTACTGGCTTATGGATGTATGAAATCGGCTGGTCAAAATTGACCGACGGATCGAATCCCGCAGGAGAGCCTGTAATGGAAGCTCTTAGCTTGTACTCCTCTTCCGGATCACTGGGGTCGTCCTTAAGCATTATCAAAATATCTTCTTCGAGGTTTCCGGTGAGTACGCTTAAAAGGTACGAAGGTTTGCAGCTGTCACCCACCAAAGGGAAAGAGTCATTGTTGATCAAGTTAGAGACAACATTTTTCTCCTGGTCTGCCTTAAAATATTCAGGATATCTCTGGCACAAGAAATGTGTGGCTGTGTTGTAGAACTCTTTGAGGGCGTCCTTGGCCCGTTTGCTTTCGTTGCAAAACATCATCTTGTGTTGGAACTGTTCCATGTATTCGCAACGGAGCCTGGTGTTATCTAGGTACGTTTTTTCGATCAAGAGTAACTCATTACGATCGTTGGCAATGTTTCTTATACCAAGGGAAGGATTGAAGTTCTTTTTTCCCTTGAAGGGGCGGATATATCTAGGTTCACATGTGTCCCAGCGAAAGTCTGAGTTGACGGCACTGACTCTGTCATCAAAACCGCGAACGGGGTTAAAGCAGGCCCGATTAGTTCGATACCATTTTATAATACCCAAAAAGGCAATGATAACTAAGGCTATTATAGTGATCATGGTACCGCGCGGATCTCTTAACCAGGAGATATGCGCGTGATTTATGTGTTTCCGCTTATCTTATCTCCCACAGTTAGTAGGTCGGAGCGAATGCGCCAAAGTTCCGCTCAAATTCCGCGCGGAGCTTGGATTCCGAAATTCCTTTCCTGGTCGAATTCGGGAAGTGTGCAGGTGGTACACTGTATCCAGGTGAAACAATACAAATAGACCTCTATTTTATCCCTGGTGCAGTTTAGGCATTGCCTGTTTCGCATTTCCTCGATTGAGATCTTAGTGCCAATTACTGCTGCTGCGTGTGTCTGCAGGACAGGTTGCTGGGCGCAAATTTGTGATCGCTAACCGCTCAACATTAGTAATAAGTCAAACCACTAGGCATTTTCACAGTTCAGGTGAACCATAGTCAAAGTCTCGCATTATATTTTTCATTTATCCAATTTTTTTCCTTTCACTTTATGTATCACGATTTCATCCCATTTTTATATCAAAACAACCCTTTTGTATCATCCTAGTCTGTCTGGCACGACTTTCTTAGATAAATGGAAGACATGGATGATGAGCTTCCAAGCCCAATACTGTGTAACGCATTTATCCCTTCGACCCCTTTGAAGCTGATTTTAAAAGAATCTTCCGTCAAAGCTTACTCATTGAGGCTAAATTTAGAAGGCACCTCTGCTGAAAATTGTCCTAAAAATGTCCAGTTTAGTACTCCATTGGAAATCCCGGGCAATGAGTTGATTCTTACCACTTATACTCCAAGGGGGCGTGCTGCATCTGACAAAATTAGAAAATTTCAAGAGATGCTTTGCAACTCCTGTGATGCCCTTAAAACAAAGGTGTCTACCACCAAAGAGGACTGCAGGCAGTTTTGGTGGAACAGAGAAAAGAAGAGTTGGTCTTCTCTACAGTACTTTCCTTCCTCTATTTTGAGTGATGACAGTGGAAGTGAGTCTGCAACAGATTCGCTATTGTTTAACTATAACCCTGGCTTCCTTGAGGCCAGTACCTCGGCAGTGAGAAATTGCAGAAATCGGTTGTTGGAAAAGCTCAAGAAATCGCTCACTTTTGATATGAGTCACGAGGACTTTGCAGAACCCGAGTGTGTGCTGCTTCTTTCAAATATTCAACCTGAATTTGACTCGTTTCTAAGCGAATACACCCCGATGGATTTGATCTCAATTTCCTTTGATTACGGGTTTTGGGAAGATGCTGGAGAAGGTCTGGATGCGGAACTTTTCCGTACTGATCAAGAAAGTGATTTGATTAGTATCACATACCATTTCAAAGAGTTTGAGGGCACAGAACTTCATATTGGGCCTGATAATGTGCAGCTGGATACTGGATCTTTGGACACTGGATCTTTGGACACTTTAGCTTTAAAAGAAAAAAGAACTGCGTCCCCTTTTCTCAAATTACAGGATGAGTGGGACTTGTTTGACAACGAATCTCATTGTCTTTTCGAATTTTGCCCCGGCAAAGAAGAGTTAAAATTACTTCCTTTTAAATATCTGCTGACAAATACTCATTCCGAGCCGGACTATTGTGCACCACGCCCAGAAACAATGAATAAAGCTACATTTCCCTCCTTTCCCCTCAAGAATCCGGCAATGGCTCTGCTGTTGCATCTGCAATTTGCAGACCTGCTGGATTTTCTGAATGCTAATTAAATTTCGCTCTTGCCAAAAATCCGTGGTAATTTGGAATTAGTAGCTATATGGCATTGCTTCGAATCATTACACTTATTTAAGCGGACTAGCTTATGAATTTCCATTTAATAAAAGTAACTCAAGACTTCAATACAAATAATTTACAATCGTCATAAGTCATTAATCTATAAAGCTGCATTCATCATGAAGTTGGCACTAAGTAGTTCATTGGTACGGGCATTCCGCTAGACAACTCCAACTTTTCCACCAGAGGGAAATTTGCCAACAAAGCACGCACTGCGTAGGGACGTTCTCCCGTTAAGTGTTTATCGTTGAAGAATATACCTCTGATGCGGTGGACCATGAAGCTCAATTTTTTCAAAACGTCGCACGCAATTGTAGTGACCGTGAGAAACTCGTGCGATTCAGCCAAGTCGTTGAAGTGGACACTTTGCCCGGTGCGCGTTATTGTGGAGTCGAAGTAAAAGTATGTGTTGAGAAGTCTGCCGCATTTCTGGTAAGAATTTTGCAATTCGTTAAAGTAGTCGATGCATTCACTAAGAAACTGCTGTACAAACTCCACTCCGTTGAAAAACATGAATATGATTTTTCCGTGGAACATGCCGGACCGAGGATCTGAAAGACCCTCTAAACTCAAATGAGTAATGAGGTCCTTGAATGAGTCCAAGTATACCAGGTTATCGTTCTTTGGGATCTCCTCCTTTCTTTGCAATTCGAGCAAAGCGGTTTCCACCTGCGTGACTGCTCCGTTAGTCACAATCAAGATGTCATAATCTGAGATTGGAACACATGTGTATTTTTGAATCATTTTTTTTTTTTGTTCTTGATTTTTGGCGAGAAAGACTATTTCGTGACGTGGGATAAAATCTCAAAACTGGGGTAGATAGCTCAAAATTGATTAGTGAATTGCTATGTGTGCGAATAAATTATTGGCTTGCGATAAGAGATAAGCAAAATCCTTTTATACGTTCGGCTTCTGAACGGCGTTTTTCTATCAACCTTTTTTGTATAAATACCCCATGTTTTTCCTCAAATTTGGCTGGGCTTTCCCAGGTCGGGTGACGTTTGGCGCGCCGCAAATTGCGCAAATGCGCCGAGACGCAGCAACATTTGTGGGGAATACTGTATACGTTCAATTATGTCAGAAGTGCCGTATGAGAAGCTGCGGATTCGGACTTCCTTTTATTCGGAAGCTTGAATACAATGCGTCTTATATTGAGCAAGGGCGCAAAGATGGTCCAAAATTCGTTCATATAAATTTATTCCTGACTCCAAGAGTCGGGACTTCTTCGACCTATCGTGTTAGTTATAATGGTGGAGAAATACTATGAGAGCGCACTTGGAATGGAGTTGTAAACTATTGAAATTCCCGCATAGGTGTGTTTTCTGCACCCCACTCTAATCCCCAACAATCTTGGCGCAGATTCATACCTTTCGCGGCTTGTTTCAAGTAGTAGACCCTCTTATAATTGCCAATGCTTGTACGAAAGTAAATTGAAATTAAAGAACCGCTTGCATTGAATTATTACCGTTTACCCTAGCCAAAAATAGTGACTTGCCCCCATAAGTGGCTTGACCTTAATTGTAACTTGCCGTTGATCAACAACGGACCTCACACGTTGTTCTTGGAGTCCGCACTTACATGAATCTTGAGAACAGCGTGGTCTGAATGGCTTATCTCCCGACTCGTTGAATCAGTAACTTCCACCGTCTCTGAATCAGTTGCATGGTGAACATCCACTTTTGCTGAATTCACATCTTTGCTTTCTGGTAAATCAATGTCCTCCAATAAATCAGGCACGAGGTACTCTGGCCCGGCCAAGTCCTCACTGCCATCTAGGGCTGTAACCTCTTCCATACTAGAGGAGCCATTGGTGTTTTCGGAATCTCCACCACTATCATAATTCGGCGGAGTTTGCGGAATAAGACTATTCAATGTTATGCGCTCATCCGCAGACGCGTCGCTATAGGCATTGTAGCTGAATTTGTCGTGGTCGTAGTCCGTCTCTCTTTCATGCAAGCCCCAAAAGTCCGGGGGAAAATCGTTCTCTCTCTCTGACAAGTCATTGTCATCATCCACCTCCGATCTCTCCAATAATATATCACCATTGAATTTATTATATGCGGGCGGAGCCGGGCCATTTCCTTCCAAAGGCGCAAAACCCCATTTTTTCACATTCCCTTCGATAAAAACATACCCAAGCTGACCAATGTTGACATGGACTGAACATAAATTGTTTGCACCGATTATGGGGTATATCTGGCCATTTTCCGGTAGTCTGTAATTTTTAATATGCCCGCCAATTTTCAGCTCACTCACCTTCTTTCCGTTTCTGGTGAAGAAAACGGTGCCGGACCGAACCCTGTAGCCAACTCCAACTACATCACCCTCGATCAACTGAGGAAAGTGTGCATCACTCGTAAAGGGAAATGGCTGGTTATAACGTCTGTATCCATCACTGTCGTATGAGATTGACTGGGCGTGTCTGCCAGGTAATCGGAACCAGGGGTGAGGCTTTGATCCGAGACCAATAGATATTGTGGTCTCCTCGGGCTTAGGAAGCGAAAAAATTTTGCTCTCAAAGTAATATACGTCGTTAGCTTGCGGTATCGGCAAATTCGTCTGCGTGGAGCATTCAAACTTCTTAAAAAAATTAAGTTCAAACTTTTGAACAATAAGAAGATCGTTATTGCTGAGCATTCCATCTTTGACAAACTCCCAAGCCTTGATGCCCCTCTCTTGAATACTCAAATTTTGCGATAGCGTAAGTGCGCCTCTTAGATAAGGATTTGTGGCGACATAGTCTTTAGCCTGAAAGAAAATCTCCTGTTCGTCCAGATTGAGCTCCAAGTAAGCCTGGTTGTCCTCTTGTCTGCTTAAATCCTCTTCGGAAATACGCCTGTGGAAAGCAAAAGCACAGTAGAGTGCAGCACACGAAACGACTATGCCTAAGAGGGTGAGCACTGTGACAAATATGAAATACATGACGTCACTGGAGACTTCCGAATCGAAGCGAAACTCGCCTTTCGTTGGCATTATAGGTAAACACTCCGACCGTGTGATAAAGGCTATTGAGCCTAACGCACGGCGAATTCTGTGGGAGAACATGTGGCCTTATCGTGTAAATCCAGGACTAAAGGGTGAGAAGCTAATAATAAAATGTACTGTGCACGACCTCGTAAGAGTGCGCATCGTGTACAAAGAAAAGTATCATGCCAGGTGCTTCGAACGTTTTTCGACTTTCATGTAAAACTAATTAGCAGTATAATCAGGCTGCTATTACAGTGTTAGTGGTAGCTATTTGATGTATTCTGATTATAATAGCTTACACTTGTGAACTCTTATCTAAATCATTCTTCTGTAGCTTCTTGAACTCCCTTATGATTCAATGTTCAAAAGCTATGTAGTTTGACAAATAATTGTACGGCTGTGGAACTAAATTCTACACTTAATCGACTACGTGACACATATTGGTAAAGCAGGCGTGTATTCAAATGTTTGCAACTATTTTAAGTGATTCACATAAACGAAATATCGTGAATCTTCGCTCCCTCTTTCGAATCATCATGGGTGCCCTCAAATTCGACCAAGACAAATCTCGATTTCGTAAGCTCCGGGAACTCGAATTTAGTAACGTTGTAAGTCTTTTGCAAGCGTACACCTGTACCTTCTTGGTCTGCTTCAGAAGGAGTGACGCTTCCTTTGTACACTTGCTTAAATTTAACAATCACTTCATTGGCCCACTTTAAATCAACTAAGGTATTGATTTGTGGTTGGGCAGCATCAGAAATTCCCGAAACATTTTGATCTTGTTTTTGAATAGATTTGTCTGAAACAACATCCTCCACAAAGACCCGAAGCTCTTTAGCAGGCTTGTTGCCCCAATTGATCACACCTTTAGAGAGTTGCTGCTCCAGTTTCAAGTCAACAAAAACTCTTGCTTGGTCCTTAGTTGCGGCTTGCCAGTGGGTGCTATTGTCTCCATCATGCATCAGCTCAGAAACATCTCCAAACAATCCAGATGAAGCGTTGGAGAAACGAGCCAACCCGCACTCTGTGAGACTCTCGGGTCTAGATTTTTTCAACAGACTGACTTTGAAAGAGATCTTACCCTTCTTGTATAGCTTCTTTGTCTCTTTTTTATCGTTCTTACGGTTAAAAGCAACCTTAAACTCATCAACAGAACTTTTTAAACCATCCACTAGACCTTTGTTTTCAATCACAAATTCAGACTCGTTCAAAGTAATGTCTAAAGTGTGGTTGAGATATTTCAATCCTTTCACATTAACACCTTGAGGCAAAAGAGACAACTTAGAAGCATCAAATTCCAAGTATCTGACGATCCGGCCTTTTTCAATCTCAAAAGAGTAACGAATGCCGAGAACACCCAGCACAAGAAGTTGCAAAAAGCCTCCATGTGCTGTCAAGAAAGGGAAAGCGGGGTGGGTTCCTTGATTAGTCAAAAAGTTATCATTGTTTTGCTCGGAGAACTGTGCAAAAGGACCTCTTAAAAATGGCTGCACCGATTTCATCAAATAGGACTCAGAGGAGCAGCCTTGATCAAGAAGAGCTGAGCTGACGATGGAGAAGATAGGGTATGTCATTGCTGGACCGGTACTGACCTGCTTCATAGCATAGTACTCTAAATTTGCCACGGCTTGCTCTGGCGTTATGAGCTCATTTTCGAGAGGGTAAGTAATCATGATAACATCTGCCTGTTTGACCTGGATAGACGAATTCATACCACTGTACTCAAGAACAACATTAGGGTCTTCGGGGGAAACGGGCATAAGCATCTTGCCTTTAATGTCCAAAAATTTTTGAGGCACAGTCTTACCAAGATGCTTGGTTACGGCCTCTATCCACGACATGGTAGCAGAAATGGCCGAGTTGGTGTATGCGGCATTGTCAACATGGTTTGCGAACTCGTCAGGGTCAGTAAGATTGCGGGTGGTATACTTGGACAAAGTCTCGTTGTATTCCACATAGGTTGAGAAAAGGTTTGCTGCATCATTGATAATTGGGAAGATCTTCTCCTCAAGGAAAGCATCATCAACTGAACCACTCAAATACAACTTAAATGCTGAAAGTGCCACAGCTGAGCTGATATGATACTCATAATCGAAACAAGGTCCTGTAGCAGTACAGTTTCCAAACCTGCCACTTGTCCAGGGATAAATTGCCCCTTTGAAGGTGTCCTTTGGGCGGCCTGGAGACTGGATGTTTTCTTTGGCCTGATCTCTTGTCGCGAGTCTGTAATTTAACAAACTCTTAGAAACCTCTGGGTTGAATGGCAAAATTCCAATCAGCATCCAGAGATCAGTGTCCCAGAACACCTGGCCAGCGTATGAGTCCGAAGACAATCCGGACACACTCAAAGCAGATGTGAGTCCCTCTGCTCCCTCGCGCATATTTGCATTGAGATGGAAAATCGAAGCTCTGGATGCCAACGTCAACAAAGGACTATCTGGGAATTCTACTTCGAGCGAAGTCTTCAACGATTTCGACCAAGCTTTATCGTTTCTCTTGGACAATTCCTTGTGGTCAGTCGTCTCCACAAATTTTTTAGCAGCCAGTATAACATTTTCCTCCAGCTTGTACACATAAACGTCCAAGTCTGTAGTGACGATACCAACTAATTTGGAAACAGAGATTGCCTTTTTTGGTGCGATCGTAAACATCATTCTCCGCTCAATGTTGTCTTCACTATTGTAATATTCGTCAGCGACAGTCTCTTCTTCGGAAGAAAGTTCAGAATATATGGCCCCAAACACGTTACTAAGTCCTGCAGGGCTGAAAGACATCAAGATTCCTTCATCAAACTGCTTCACACTTCTTAATGAGCATCTTCTAGAGGTTTTGAAATCCAAGCGGTCAATCACTTCAAACGTGACAGATTCATCGGTAGGATTCTCAATCGTCACTTTGATCAGACCCAAGTTGATATCTTCCTTATTTGCAGACACGTCGTACCTAATATTCACTTTGTTAAGCCAATTGTACTGGGTGGAAACAACACCCGTTTCCATAGACAAATTTTGTGTGTAGTTGCTTATGGAACCCCATGTAGCTGGCGATGATGCAGGGTCCAACACCTTGTCATCCATTGCTAAGCCCAAAAAAGTCCATTGTGGTACAGCCGAAATCACACTGTCCCATCCATACTGATATAACCAAGGGAAGTTGCTTCCATTGGTGGACTCCTGTGAGTCGTAAAATCCAGCAACAAAAGCCCCGGCGTATCTTTCATTGAATAATGGCCATCCGTTCGATAAGTCCTCACTGTTTGCCTGTGGCAACGAAGACAAAGTATCGTTGGCAAATCCGTGGCCCAAGTTTGGGATTCTGGCACCAAAATACCCGTTTGCGACATATGGTTGTCTCTGGTACAGGTGGGATTCCACAAAGTCTAAAGTTCCGAGAACATTGTTCACATCGTCATAGAACGCATTATCTGAGTAAAGCAATTGAGAATAAATCTGTTTATTCTCTGTCAGGTTCACTAAAGCGGAGAGGGAGGACGTGTCACAGTTTAAAGTGAGACCCGACAGTGTTGCAGCAATGGCCAAGGCCCAAAAGAAGCTTTTCGATTTCATCTTAGGTTGATTTTCTCTGATTCGAAATTTTCCACTGGCTCTGCGTAGCATTATATTCTCCATCATTTTCTTCAACTCGCCCGAAACTTTCCGCATCGCCTGGTGTCAGGCTATTTGCGCGTATCCTGCCATAACTTATCCGCTTTGCCGCCTGCAAACAAAGTGCTTTGCTTGAAGATGATCCGCTCGGCATGTATTTCTTGGCGTTACGTGCACTCCGCGATGCAAAAGCACAACATGCTAATTCTTGGTTCAGTTTTTTATGCTCTTAGAACAAAATGTTCTCGCTTAAGAATTATGCACCCCGCAAATTTCGTAACGGCTTTCACTGTAGAATAATCACTTCCAAGCATTTCAGTAACAATTTGCGGAAAGAAGCATGAAAGAAGTCACACTTCAATGGGGCCCGATCTCTCCGGGTACTATGTAAGTACATAGTATGATGGCGCAAGATTCAAAGCCAAACGGCGCATTGAACAGGTGATTCTCTCTCTACCATTGTTTTCGGCAGTCGAGTCCAAGAGTTTTACATAACGAACTCAGAAACTTAGACGATCTACATTTTGAATAGCGCGGGGCTTGGTTCTTCTGACGAGTGCGCACGGCCTAGGATGAATTAGGAAAGATGCCAGCGCACCCGCTTCGCCGATTGAGAGCCTAACTTTGTCATTCTCGGTCACATAGCTTAATCTTTGGATAACCATATATCTATAAATCAGTCCCATCGAATCATAGTTAAGAATAAGATAAGGAGTTAAAATTTGATGGTCGAGGCCAGTCCAAGAAAATTTCATTTGCATATGCGATACTATAAAAGTGAATCAGGATTTATACCAAGCGCATCAGGATTTATACCAAGCGCATCAAGGAAAATAATAAACACAACAAGCATAATTAAAAAACACTGAATATAATACAATAATTAAAGAAAAGGATAATAATCATGTTCATAGTATAAAATGATGCACAAAGTTTAATAATCACGTACAAAGTGTAATAATGAAGTGAAAAGTATAATGAAAAACACAAATTATAATTATGAAGTGCGAAGCACAATGCGGCACAAACCATACTCCAAAACGGTATGTTAATGCATCTGATTGTTAGTCCTTTACATAGAGAACAATCAATCGGGCGCGGCTTTGTTTGTTTGCCGCAGGGGCCATTCAAGTTCTGCGCACACCAAAAACACTCGGCCAAGGCACGTTAGCGAAAAATTGTGTACCTCACAGCCTCTATTCTATTTTTGTCGCGAAGTCGCGTTTCCTTACGACGCGGTCAAGCCGCAGCGCATTTTGCTGCACCGCGAACATGTCTAACCGGGCTTCGACACAAAAATAGATCGTGTCATTTTTCCCCTAATACTTAATAACTCGCAGAATTACCCAGATCTTTTCCTTTATTTACACTTCATACAACTATGAAACTTTTTTATTCCCTTCTTTCTTTAAGCGCTACTACATTAGCAGCAGACCTATGCAATCCCCTTAAGCAAAGCTGCGATTCTGACAAGGCATTAGGTACATCTATCAAGGAAACATTTTCTAGCGAGTCCAAATACTTCAGCGAAAAAGTCAGTAACGGCGTTTCTTTTTCAAGCGATGGTGTCAGGTTTCGGGTTGCCAAAAAAGGTGATAATCCATCAATCATGTCTAACTTTTACATGATGTTCGGCAAAGTTGAGGCAGTGATGAAAGCTGCCCCAGGCAAAGGAATTGTTTCGTCCTTCTTCCTTCAAAGTGACGATCTTGATGAAATTGATATTGAGCTACTTGGTGCAGATACAAAACAATGGCAGTCAAATTTTTTCTCGAAGGGAAATACCACCACTTACGATAGGGGTGAGTTCCACAACGCGGCAACTTCTCTTGTGGATGAGTTTCATACATATACCATTGAATTCACTGAAGACACTGTCACCTTTGCATTAGACGGAACAATCATGAGAAAATTGGATCCAATGAATCCTCAAGGTTTCCCTCAAACCCCCATGCGTATATATGCCGGTGCTTGGGCTGGTGGTGATCCATCCAACCCACCAGGTACAATTGAATGGGCTGGTGGACTTACTGATTTTTCACAGGCTCCCTTTGACATGGACATAAAATCAATTATAGCTGTCGACTACTCAAGCGGTACTGAATACAAGTATACTGACCAATCAGGAACATGGTCCTCGATTGAATCTGTTGGAGGCAAGGTGAACGGACGCAAAACGCAGGCGCAAAGCGACTTTGAAGATCTCAAAAATGGAAAGGATGTGAGTGCGCCATCCTTTGAAGCCTCGTCTTCGATGCGCTCATCTACATCGGGCGAATCTGTTTCAAGCAAATCTCAATTATCCTCAAATCCTGCTAATGAGACTAATCCTGAATCCAGTGGCTCTAGAAACTCACAAGCTGTGAATTCTTCTAACCTGCTAACTCGCGACGCTCTGTCATCCACCATGATCACCCTGGCATCGCTGAGAACCCCTGCTGCGATTGTCTCTCAAGTCAGCACAGGTGGTGCTCCATCCTCCAACTTCAGTTTTTGTATTTCTCTCTTGACTTTCATCGGTTACTTTATTTAAGTTTGACTAATATTAAAAATAAATTTTATTTTGCCAATTCCTGATAGTCTCTTTTCATAAATAAGTTCCGCGATATCTTTTTGTTCCTCGCGTATAATATTTGACTACCGAGTGTTAGACGTTGTGTCTTAGCTAGTTCATAAGCTGGAACTCTTACTTATTTGTTCTCTAATACTCTAGTCAGCGTGGCACTTCAGCTGCCACTTCAGTTATTTGTATTCTGGTCTGTCTCTAATCTAACACTAGGAAATCGCTATTTCCTCTCCTTAACTGAGCTGATTCGATATCTGTAAGACCCTGTTCGATTGGCCTCCTCTTCTGTAGTCGCGACGTGCCCCTGAAGGGGCCACGTCGCCCGGAGCCTTCTCCCCCTCATGCATGTAAAAGACCACGTTCTGTTTCATCTGACCATACTGCATATGCAGTTACGTGCACATACAGTACATATGAGATGAGACGTGCGAGTCTCATATGTTCAACACCGAGGTACGAAAAACCTGAACATATATATATGTATAAAAAGAAAATCAGATTATGGGCAAGACGTTCCCAGGTTCCTAAGAGAGACGTGCTGCATTCATTTTGGCAAAAATAATCGACCTCGGTGAGGGTCGAACTCACGATCTTGAGATTAACAGTCCCACGCCTTAACCAGCTTGGCCACGAAGCCCTTTTCTGAAAATCAATGAAGAGTGATCAACAAACTTGACGGATTGAGGGAAGATGTTCTTCATGTGAAGTCGCCAGACTGTTTGGTGTGTGCTACAATGAGGGTATTGCAAGCGATTCATGTGGATTCATGTGCACCAAAAGGAATGCCTACACATCACAACACGAGTCACTTTCTAACAATTGTCGATCATTACAAAATTGAATAAATCGAACAAGGTCTTACAGGGATGGAATCAGCTCAGTTAAGGAGAGGAAATAGCGATTTCCTAGTGTTAGTTTAGAGATTGATCTGAATATAAATAACTGAAG
>NLAC01001282.1:0-29905 GCA_002374635.1 Metschnikowia sp. 04-218.3
TGTCCATTTTCCATTTTCCAAGAATTGGTACTAAGAATTAATTGTCCATTTTCCATTTTCCAAGAATTGGTACTAAGAAATAATTGTCCATTTTCCATTTTCCAAGAATTGATACTAAGAAATAATTGTCCATTTTCCAAGAAATGGTACTAAGAATTAATTGTCCATTTTCCAAGAATTGATACTGCAATGTTTTTCAAAAGATCAGCCTCGGTCCATGCCAATAAGCTGTCTTGATTTGTTTCATACAACAACTCCTTAGCAGTCCTGATATACTGCACGATAATGCACCATCTGGCTTACTTCCAGCGATGTCTTCGAAGTCAGAGGCAATAGGAGAAGAACCCAGAGAGGAAGCCTGGGTCAGCAGATACGTTCTGATGCCCTTGGAAACCTGGTTCAAAGAAAGCAAAGACGAGAAGCTCTCGACATTCCGCGAGGGGACGTTATAATTATCCATTTTCCAAGAATTGATGAAAATTGACTAGCTTCAAAATATGGCTGTTCTTGAAATGTATCTCGTGATTCTTGCGTTGAATAGATTTGAAGTATAAACAGGGGATAATATCAATTTTGAATGTTTATGGAGTGAATGACTTGGAGTGGCTTGCTACAGGATGATGGTACTTTTTTAATCACTTCAAGATTGGGTTCTGGGACTGGAAAGGGAGTTTCCAAGGGTTGCGTGTTTACTAATGGTATACCATTCACCTTAGGAGATGCTTACTGCTTACTGCTCAGCTTACTGGCAACTTTTGAGTAATGGAATACTAAACAATAATCGGATACCAATTGGTACGTGAGAGAAATATACCAATAATGTTTGAATGCATTAAGTGACTCTATTGTCGAATAGAGTGCTTGATATTTGGTTACTTGACTGGAATTGGTTGAGACTACAAGAAAAATTAAGTGGCCTTGTTCTGAAATGTTCCCTGATGGTAATTACATTTCTTAGTGCAAGGATTTGGAGAGAAAGAACCTTTTGCTTCAATTCCACGTTATATTCTCTTCACTATAACATGCGTGTCCAGGATGAAGATGATCCTATGCCCACTGAGCCTTGCCTAAGGTAATTCCATTTCCATCCCACTCAGCTGTCATTCTCAATACCCTCTAGGTCTAACTTCCATATGAGGAGGTGCTTTCTCGAAGGTTCCAAAAGTGTTTTTTGTTATGTCTACAGCGATATCTTTGGAGCCAAATACTCAATGCTTGCTTTTTAAAGAATGCTAAAGACCGTGGGAGTTACTTGGCGGCTCTTGAATGTTCATTCAAGCAGCAGGTATGTGCCTTGAAAGTCAAAAACTATAGTCAGTCTGGTGGTGATGCATATAATCGTGCTTCAACTGTTTGATACTCAACTACTTGATATTCCGTTCATCACATACTCTTGAATTCTGATTATATCCAAGCCTGCCTCAGTTGGTTTTCCATTCCAGAACAGCAAAACAATGTCTTACCATTGCCTGATATGGTTCCCTACGCTTCTTGATTCTAACTATGAGTTGTACAAAATCGTTTATTCGAACAAATACTAAAAAGGGTCTAACAGTGGCTGAGAAATGGACTATACCCAATTTGTGTTTCTGGAGAACTCCTTGTCATTGATGAAAATTTTTAATTCGTCATCATAGCTCTTGAAGAAGTCATCCGGGAACTTGGTGGCGTCGTTTTCGGAGATTCCAAGAGTACAGGCTCTGTCACAAAGCTCTGTCGCATCCATATTACCAAAAGCTTCGAAAAGAATTCAAGCAGTCGCTAAGATTCATCGACCGCAACTCCGAAAATGTCTGGTTATACTCTTCGGCCCTGGAAGTGAACTCACAGTCGCCCTGGATATACCAGATGTATGTGTGGTCCTTGTTAAAAGAGCCCAACGCCTGTTCATACACCTAAACCCAAAGGACTTCGTATGAGGGTAAGACATAGAGGTCCACGCGGGTGCAGTCGTGTCTTCTCTTGGCGCCAACATGATATATGGGGAAGTGTGTTCCAGTTAATCTACACATCTTGAACTTGTCGCTGACAACTTTTCCAAACTTATTCATTTTGAATTCCACTGCTGGGCTCTTTCCGCCAAAAACAAGACGGCCCTTCGAGTATCCCACGGGCCCACGGGCCAGGTATTTCTGATTACCGAAGATGTACTTTCCATCGATGGTGAAATTGCTGGGGACGGCATCGGACTCGTCATAATAGAGGTACTCCACGGATTCCTTTGCGATCATATCACAAAAATGGGAAACCGGCCTCATGGTGCCATTGATCTTTACAAAAAAGGCCACCGAGTTTGGTTTCACTTCTGACAATAATGGATCATCTGCATTGGTGATGGGTATGGTTGATGCTCCGGATTCTGCTATGTTTTTTGGAGGGAGGGCTTGTTCCAGAATTGGATTCGCTTCTGCCCAAACAATGGCCGATAAAAAGGAGACGAGGATGAATTGAGTGAATTTCATGATTATGGTTTTTGAATACGACCCGATCTCCTTTTATACCAATGACCATGACAGTGATGTCCAGAAAATCACATCATCCCAATGCATAAGGTCACTGTGCATATGGAGAATGCATAAGGATTGCGCAAAGGTGAAACGTGATACAAAGAAAGAGAAGATGCAAACATGAGGGTCCTTATCTGGAATTCGGGCTCTAGACCAGTCAAAACGTTCTCAGTTGAATGTGGTCAGAAATTGGCATACTATGGTCAAATGAACTGATATGATACCCATCCAATGCCAATGCTCAAAGATGAGGTCGAATAAAAGATGGTTCATGGTTGTGAAGTGATTGCATTGTGAAATATCCAAATTAGGATGACACATTATTATGGAATGATCATTGGGAACAATAGATGTGTGACATGCTAGTGATCATGCTGCCTGCATCTAGGCTGGTATTTCTAGAGCTGGTCATGACAAACACCAAGCCTGACTCCGAAACTGGAACAACGTGAATGTGAAAAAGACAAAATTATGAATCATGACATTAGGTGAACTTACCTTAATGAACAATATAGAGGGAAAATGTGATGACCTAAAGATGAACAACATAAAGATGAAAAATCCAAGTCACTCGATGAATCTAAGAATAGAATAACAAAACGAAATTGTTCTATTTGAGTCATTCTTTAGGGGAAGGAATGATCAGGAAGTCACACTTGAAGTTTCTATTTACTTCCACCAGTACCAGATTTACAGTTGGTGCTTGAATAATTGGACATTTGGTGCTTGACGGATGTACATTTTGTACTGCAGGCTTGGCATTGATCCTAAAACCAAGTTACTCTCCAAGCCACAAGAATTCAGAACTTCAGAACTTCAGAAACAGGCAAGTCAAGAATCGTCTCAGGGACGAAACCTTTGAAGTATTCGAATTACCAAAAGGGTGGAGATCCATAGGTTTCAAATGGGTATTCGCTTTAAAGAATGAGAATGTCTACAAAGCAAGGCTTGTGGACTTGGAAAACTCTCAGAAGGAAGGTGGCAGATGGATGTCATGACAATTTCTTGAATGGAATGTTAGAGGAAGAGATGTATATGAAACAACCGGAAGGTAATGTTTAACAAGGAAGAAAACATTCAGTTCTCAGACTAAAGAAGTCTTGATATGGAATGAAGCAGTCTCTCGTGTGGCATGAATCATTCAAAAAGTCATGATGAAAGTTGGGTCCAAGAGGTGCATATCAGAATAACAAGAGCTACGAAGGAAGTTACTTAGTTTGCATTATACGTTGACGATATACTGATACGTGGACCAAATATCTCATATGAAAGGGGATGCTACCAAGCCCAGAAAGCAATCAGAAATACCAGACAAGTGGGAATGAATTAAGAAGTCGGTGACAAAACAATTGGTTTGAATGTTGGATTCCATCTACAAGCTCAAGGAATACTGGTGAACATGGAACATACCAGGAAAGCAAGAGAGTGTTGATGAGATCATTGAAGAACAGCAAGAAAAGTGCAATGAAAACGAATACAGAACAATGGTGGGAAACTGTTTACAACAAGTACAGTACCGGATATTGCATATAAGGCACTGAATTTGACAAGGCATTTGAAGGAACTCGAGGTGAAAATATCAGAGCAGTCTAAATGACTTGAGATACTACAAATTCCAAGGAAGATATCAAAACAGAAACATGTTCCAATCTTCTATATTGTCTATACCATACTCTGCAGAAGACCAGGAGTCGAGTGTATGATTCTAGCAGAGTGGAGAGGGAGAAAGTGTGGGGACACTAATACATTTCCAGGTTCAGGAGTGTATGAGAGCAGCAGAGAAGATTTTCACATGAAAAAGAGTTCATTGTGATTGGTGGAATTCAAAGATTCCCAAACAAACAATCACGTTCAAAATCCTTTGAAATTGGCTTAAACGAGTTGCTCTTTCTATTGAAGGTGGTGCATGGGTATTTGAAGTGACCGTACTCCCAACGGTTACACCCAATTACCATTCAGAACCATCATATTCAGGGTACCAAAAACTAAGGTGACGATTCTTTCTTCTCTCAAGAATCAATTCCATGTGGTTTCAATATACAAAGAAAGCAGGAGCCTTTGATATGGGCACAGAAGAAAAGGTGGAAAGCCTTTCATTTGATATTCTGAATATTAAAAAGTGAAAGACCAAGTAACTTTCATTTGACATTCTGAATATTAAAAATGGATTTGGAGGAATTCTTTCATTAGTCAAAAGAGAATGGAAGTAGTGGGATTTCTAGGGAGTCGAAGTTCCAACTAGTTGTTTGGTCTAATGAAATGGTTCTGAATGTGATACATGAAAGGCATTGAAAACATTTGAACATTCGGCCTTTTCTCAGAATAGGTGACCAACTCCTTTATCATCCACAAATGGTCCAGGACTACTATTGACTATGACCAAAAATGGGCTACTACCGACTGCAGACTACAGACTACAGACTACAGTACTTCTATTACTGCTACTGATTACTACTGATTGAGTACTGCTACTGATTGAGTACTTCTGATTGACTATAGAAGTGACTACAGAGTGACTACTGATTACTCAATCAGTACTGCTTGACTACTGATTGATTACTGATTGACTACTGATTGACTACTGCTACCGATTGACTACCGATTGAGTACAGTCTACAGTCTACAGTACTTCTAGTAGTTCTACTACTGCAGTTCTATTACTGCTACTGATTGACCATAGAAGTGACTACTGATTGACTATTGATTGATTACTACAAACCACAGTCTACAGTACTTCTAGTACTTCTAGTACTGCAGTTCTACTATTGCTATTGATTGACTGCTTCTGATTGACTACTGATTGATTACTGGTTGAGTACTACTGCTACCGATTGACTACAGATTGACTATAGAAGTGACTACTGATTGACTACTGCTACTGATTGACTACTGATTGATTGCTGATTGAGTATTGATTGATTACTGATTGACTATTACTACTGATTGAGTACTTCTAGTACTGCAGTTCTATTACTGCTACTGATTGAGTACTGCTACTCCTCACTACTACTACTGATTGACTACTACTGCTACTGATTGATTACTGATTGATTACTGATTACTACTGATTGACTACTGATTGACTACTACAGACTACAGTCTACAGTCTCCAGTACTTCTAGTACTTCTATTACTTCTACTACTGCAGTTCTAATAGTGCTATACAAAGGCTACTCCTCACTACTGCTATTGATTGATTACTGCTACTCCTCACTACTACTACTGATTGACTACTACTGCTACTGATTGACTACAGTCTACAGTACTTCTAGTACTTCTAGTACTGCAGTTCTATTACTGCTATTGATTGATTACTGATTGACTACTGATTGACTACTGCTACCGATTGACTATAGAAGTGACTACTACAGTCTACAGTCTACAGACTACAGTACTTCTAGTACTTCTATTACTTCTAGTACTTCTAGTACTTCTAGTACTTCTAGTACTTCTACTACTGCAGTTCTAATACTGCTACTGCTGCTACTGATTGATTACTGCTGCTACTGATTGACTACTGATTGATTACTGATTACTACTGATTGACAACTGATTGACTACTACAGTCTACAGACTACCGACTACAGTCTACAGACTACAGACTACAGACTACAGACTACAGTACTTCTATTACTACTACCGATTGACTACTGATTGACTATAGAAGTGACTACAGATTGACTACTACTACCGATTGAGTACCGATTGACTATTGCTATTGATTGAGTACTGATTGAGTACTGCTTGAGTACTGATTGAGTACTGCTTGAGTACTGATTGACTATTGATTGACTACTGCTACTGCTGCTACTGATTGACTACCGATTGAGTACAGACTACAGACTACAGACTACAGTACTTCTATTACTACTACTGATTGACTACTACTACTGATTGACTATTGATTGACTACAGTCTACAGTACTTCTAGTACTTCTAGTACTGCAGTTCTACTATTGCTATTGATTGACTATTGATTGACTACAGAGTGACTACAGATTGACTACTATTTCTCAGATTAATAGTACGATGAAGCCGAGTTTAAACAATCAATCCTTTTCAGGGATATGTTTAAACAAGTCATGATTTGGTGAATTGAATCATCATGATAAAGAAGAAATGATATCATCTTAAAGTGTGATCAAAAGATTCTATTCCGTCTACTATGCTGGTCACGTGGGTAGTCGATTTTTCTACTTGGACTACTTTGAGACTGATTTCTAGAAGTGTCTGAAAGTAGTATGAAAGATTGGATTTGTGTGATTGGTTACAGGAACACGATGATTGCAGAAATCGACCACAGTGATATAATCATTGAGTTGGAGCTTCTTTTTGAATAATGTTCTAATGTGCACTCCTTCACAATATCATTATCTGCAGGACTTCATTGAGATATTCATATGAATTCTAGAGATATTCCGATTATGACGTTATTAGATAGAGGAATTGAAAGAAGGATTTAATGGATCTAGTATGGTATATGCAGGTGTGTACAATATGCAGGTGTGGTATATGCAGGATTATGCAATATACAGTACTACAATATGCAGTATTATTCTATATACAGTACCATACGCCCATACTCGATTATATACCGGAATGTATATATTCATGTGTAACATTTCAGTAAGAAACGGAAGATTTGATTGGTGGAAAAAGTGCAAACCTCGGAAATGAGTGTGCACGAGGAGAAAACACCCGTACACCACACAACCTCAGTAGAAAAACACCCATTGCAAACCACCCTTTTCCACGGAAAATCTTAAAACAAATAGCTTCTCTAGATTCGTACAATTCCGGACATTACAAGGAACTTTTTTTGAATGAAAAAATCTGACTATATGGTCTTTTAGCATGAATGAGCAAATGAGTTCCGGCCGCAGTCTCGAGATCCGAGGGTCATTTCCTATATAAGCCTATTATACCTATAGTACCATAACCAAAACGATTCTAAATCTATTGGAATACTCTACTTTTGATAACAGTACTGTACATACTACAATTATATCTATAAAAGGCCGTGTCCTGCACATAACCCCAAAGGTGTACGGAGTTTCCCCATCTTTCCCACTACTATATAAGATTCTTAATTTCTCTTTAATGAACATGTCAGTAAAACATAAAAGAAGAATAGGTTAAAGAAGGACTGAAACAGGTGTGAAACAGGTTAAAAAAGGACTGAAACAGGACTGAAACAGGACTGAAACACACATGAAACACACATGAAACACACATGAAACACACATGAAACACACCTGAAACACAAAAAAAACACGAAACAAACCTAAAACCAATCCATACAGGAAGATTCAACCCTTTACCGATTTTAATACATTTCTACTACATTCTCTATTAGTGCGTATATATCAAGTTGCATAAACAGCAAATAAAGATATCCCTGCGCAATCATACTGCAGGACCGCGCGGCCCACATGACCTAAACCGATAACGAAGTCGACCATCTTTCTACCAAATCAACACCACTCAAAAAAGAAACCCTACTATTAACTTCTATTCCACTGTGAATGTCCTTTTATTGGTGACCAGTCCTGCACCCAGCACAGCCCCCCTTTTCCCCTTTAGTCTATATTCACTACTATTCCCGCCACTTTATTGGGATCCTTTGCTGTGTTTTTAGTGGTCTATAGAATTAGACCGCCGGGCTATAAAGAGACGAGACGTGTTTGAAAGTTTGACGAATAAGGAGAGGTTTAAGAGAGGTTTCAGAGAGTTTTCAGAGAGTTTTAAGAGAGTTTTCAGAGAGTGGTTTAAGAGAGTTTTAAGAGAGGTTTAAGAGAGTTTTAAGAGAGTGGTTTAAGAGAAAGAGAGGTTTAAGAGAAAGAGAGATTTTCCAAGATTTTGTGGTTGTTTAAGAGGTTTAAGAGGTTTAAGAGGTTTAAGAGGTTTAAGATTGTTTAAGTTTGGTTCCTTTTATCTTCAGATCAACACTTCTTGTCTACAGCTATTGTCTATCGACTTGGATTGATATTAACTTGGATTGAACTTTGTTTACTTCCAATTGATTGTGTCAATTCGTGTTTCTTTGTTACTATTGGTTTATTATTGGTTTATTATTGACTATTACATACTGTCTATTGCTCAAACCCATCGCTTATTATTATTGACATTGACGGTATTGAAATATATCTAATTGACCATACGAATACCTCATTACAATCAGTTTCATACGAATACCTCATTCCAATCAGTTTCATACGAATACCTCATTTCAATCAGTTTCATACTCTACCTTGTTGATCTGCTTTGGCTTGAAGAATTCATCCAAAGTACAAAATACTTCTCAACTTATCAATGGGCGATACATTACAGGCTACCAAACAGCCCAAGTCTTCGGGTCAGATCCCTGACCCCAAACTGCGTCTGCAGCTGCCCGCAAGCAACCAGCCTCGCAAATTCGACCAGTTGACCGAATCTTCTGCCGGTGCTTCTCGCTCAAGTACTTTGAAACAAGCTGACAACTCCATGCGCTTGGAAATCGGCAACTACCTGAACTTGTCTCCCCATGGCTTACAACCACAATCAAGCAGACAAAACTCCTCGTCGTTTCTCTTCACCAACCCTCGCCAGGACCTGTTAGCTCTCCTTGGAAACTTTCCCATGGGCCAAAATACTCCTCCTGGAAGTCGAAACTCGGGTCTTTCCAGCTACTACCCTTCAAACCGCGAGTTCTCTACACCGGTTCAAGCTGAAAACCGTACCCGGTTGCGAGGCGACTCCATCTGTCTTCCTCCGCCGGTGGTGACGGGAAAATATGACGACAGCCAGGCCAATTTCCCCGGTTCAGCCTCTTCTGGCCCCAGTCAGCTGAGATCAACCAGTATTTTCAGCCTGCTCATACAAATGCCGACGTCTTCTCTGAACTCATTCAGTGGACCCAGCAACAAGGACGTGAAGAAAGAGCTGGCAAAAGAAATGGTTACAGGAAAAGACGTTTCTAAAGATGCGTCTGCCAGAGAAGGCTCACTAAACTTGGAGTACCTCCAGGACTACGACTCCATCAACAGAGACAGTATGAGCAACATTTTCGGGTGGAACCAGGACGCCAAAATCGCCGGCCCGTATAACGCTTCGTCCAAACGAAACACCAAGACGTTCGACAACCAAAACGCCTTCTGGGAGCAATTCAATACTGGAGCCACGGGTTCAATTGCAGGAATCAGCAGCGACAACATGAACGCCATTCTCTCTACCATGCAGAGCAACCCCAGCATTGATCTTCAGTCCATGAACAACGAGCAGCGCAGACACTCCATTTTGAGGTATATCAATGTCCAGGGAAAAGGTACCAGGCAGAATACCAAGACTCCGCTCAGAGAAGACATTTTCGAGGAACCAAAGACTCTTCCTGCGGCTCATCTGGATGGACGCAGGCCCAGCAACACGTCCCACCTTTCACCCACTTCGTCCATGTCTTCTAAAGCGTCACACAAAATTCCGGAAGAGCCCCAGTCGCCCAAAGGTTCACCAGGTCAGAGTATAGGGGCCTCGATGCAGTTTGCACAGCCCCAGAGCTCTATACCAAAGAAAACCACCACCAATTACAGTTCCCCCGAGCAAAACATCAATCCTAATTACTCCCAGCACGAAAAAGAGGCGTTGCTGCAGTACCCTCCCAACGTTCCCATGCAGCCTGGGCTTCTACCGGTGCAGCAACAACAATTGCAGCAACAGCAGATGCAGCAAATGCAGCAGCAGATGCAGCAGCAGATACAGCAACAACGGAGCCAGCAGCACCAAAGGTCACATCAGCAGCCTAACCAAACGCACCTCTATCCCTATCAGACGCATGAGCAGTTGCAGCAGATGAAGAAAAACAACTACAAAACGAACTACTCGGGACAATACCACATTCCGCTTCCCCAGCAGCAGATGCAGCAAAACCAGTACCTCAGGACAGCCAATACGTACCAGCCCATGATCAACAACCCTTCTAATTTCAGAGAGAATTACCAGAGAGATTACCAAAGAGATTACCAAAGAGATAACTTTCAGAGAGACCAGAATTTTCAGAAGGATGCAAATGCCTTCCAAAGAGACACTAATATGTTTCAAAGAGACGCTAATACGTTCCAAAAGGAGAGTTTCCCAAAGGAGAACCTTCAAAAAGAGAACTTCCCAAAAGAAGCTGCTTTAGGAGATCCCCACTTCTTCCAAAGCTTACCCAACCAACCCAGTACCTACGAAAATGGCAGGCCATTGGTACCGGCACAGCAATACGCTAGGGCAGAAGATGGGCGTCCTCTTCTTGGAGCCACCAAGGTGGATCAGCTTATGCTTGTGATCCAGGCACGTGAAAAGGGAAACAAGGGAGCCATTCGCCAGGCTCCAGATGGAAGTATCATAGGCTCTCCAAACCCTGATCATGACAAAAGCGCAGTTCTTCCCTCTTCCGTGGATCTTGTGGGAGGAGTTGAGAAAATCAAGGATTCAGAAGATGATGGGCATGATGATAAGCGCAGGAAACGTCGGGTGAAGAACCAGGAGTGTCCTTACTGCTTCAAAAAGTTCAATCAGTCCACACATTTGGATGTGCACGTGAGGTCCCACATTGGCTATAAGCCATTCCAATGCAACTACTGCCAGAAGCGGTTTACGCAGGGAGGAAACCTAAGGACGCATCTCCGGCTCCATACCGGCGAAAAGCCCTTTTCCTGTGACGTTTGCAACCGCAGTTTCTCCCGAAAAGGCAATTTGGCGGCCCACATGTTGACACACAATAAGGAGAAGCCGTTCGAGTGCAAGCTCGACCACTGTGACAAGTCGTTTACCCAATTGGGTAACCTTAAGTCGCATCAGAACAAGTTCCATCTTCCCACGCTCACCAAGTTGACACAGACATTTTCCAGCATCACGGGCGATGCTCTAGATCGTCTTCCAAAGGAGGAACGGTCCATGTTGGATTACTTTGCGGGACTCTACAAGAACTCTAACAAGGGAATTCGGGGAAGGGGAAAGGGATAGAAGAGTTACGAGAGGTTAAAGAGTTATGAGAGGTTAAAGAGTTACGAGAGGTTAAAGAGCTACGAGAGGTTAAAGAGTTACAAAGAGTTGTTTAAGAACTATTTCTGGCTTGGACCTGTTCTCTAACTTACTTCCCTTTTCTATGGCTTGGAGCTGAAGATTGAATAATAGTATGGCTGAGTATTTATACATCAGTACTACTGTTGAGTGACTAATGGTGACTGGCTCATCCTGTCGGTTCTGCTTCCATTAATTTCTACCAAAGATTACAATTGAAATAATGTCTACCAAAGATTACAATTGAAATAATGTCTAATACTTCATTTTATGTTGAACCATTCAGTTCCAACGACATGGTATCCTGGAAACACTTAGTGGGTTCATAGTATTGCCGTTGGTCAATACTTGATGGCCTTGGATCTTAAGGTTACTTATTTTTCTAGTGTCCATACTAGTAGTATAGTAGGTCTGTATACTGACGTTTAAGAGATGTAGAGTATATTGAAGATGTAGAGATGGTTGCCGACTAGATGCAGGAACATGCACGAATGTACGAGGAAACACCAAGTTTTCTGGTCACACACAAGATGAAATGGGCTGAAATTTGGTTAAGTTCATGTGAACCTCCATAAGTCTTTACCTTTAAAATTTGGAATGGCTACCATTACTGGAACCCAGAAACTCTACCCCAAGCGGACCTGCATATAACAACTGCATATAAACATCTCCATAAATCATTAACTAAGAACGTACTATGGTAATAACTCTGTAATTCTTAGTAATATTCTCAGAAAATACATTTATAATCATTAGGATTTCTTAGAATATGTGTAGAGAAGAAAGTGGGTATATGCAGTACCACGAATGAATTCCTTAAAATAAGCTAATTTCATTCATTATAGTCATCACTGTTTTAGATGTAGAATAAAAGACGTAATTTTATAATATTCGAAGGTATAAATGGAGTAGAAGTACCAGGAATTGGAGTAGAATCGAGAGGTTATATGCAGGACACTATAAGACGACTATAACTTAAGTAGTATTAATTCCAGAACAGTAAAAATTATAAAAATGGATTCGTTAAAGCGACAAAAATCAGTACATTTCTCTAGACTACCATTTTCAATTATAATAAACCAAACTAAACTACACTAGTAGAGAATTAATGGAAATACACTATTAACCATGCTCTAAAAGGCCCATTTCATTCAATTGAGTCAATATAATTCAAAGATTTTTTCATCTAATCTTTTTAAGATATTCTCCTTTATATAGAAAGCTAAAATTCATCTACCAATATTTTTTTTTCCAAAAGTATTATAAACAATTCCTCATGTTTCCTCATGTTTTCTTATATTTTCTTATATTTCATCATATTTTCTCGTATTTTCATCATATTTTCTCGTATTTTCTTATATTTTCTCGTATTTTCTTATATTTTCTTATATTATTTGAAATGATTAAGTTTTTAAAAATTCAGTTTGGGGCTTCTTTTGGATTTATTCATTGTCAAACTCCTCTGTTTCTCTTCAATTCCCTCTATCCTAGTCATCATCAGTCTTCAGTCTTCAATAAGAGTCAGTCTTCAGTAAGAGTCAGTCTTCCGTAAGAGTCGGTCATCAGTCAGTCATCATCAAGAGTCGGTCATCAGTAGTCAGTCAGTACTAGTAGTCAGGAATAGCAGTGTAGTAGTAGTCAGTCATCAGTACTACTAATAGTCCTAGTCCTAGTAGTAGTCAGTCTTCAGTAGTCAGTAGTCAGTAGTACTAGAAGTGTAGTAGTAGTCAGTCAGTAGTCAGTACTAACAGTATAGTACAGTAGTACTAGCAGTGTAGTCAGTCATCAGTAGTCAGTCATCAGTCATCAGTAAGAGTAGTACTAGTACTAGTAGTCAGAAGTCAGTAAGAGCAGTCAGTCATCAGTAAGAGTAGTCAGTCATAGTAGCAGTCAGGAATAGTAATAGTAGGGAGTAGTAGTAGTCAATATTAAAAGTAGTCAGTACTAGTACTCATCAGTGGTACTAGTAGTAGTAGTCTTCAGTCATAGTGGCATCATGTACAGCAATAGCATGTTTACGGACCGTTATGGAATCTAGAAATTTAAATGGTTCTTGGAAATTGCCTGATTAGGAAATCTTCTACTCTACCTATAGTGAATACTACTTCAGGAACTGCCCCAGAGGTTAGACAATTCAGTAGACTCAAGTGGGTCCAAAATTACTGTTTATATAATAAGTGTCCATACATTCTGTTCTAGTGACTGTAACTATTTTCAAGTACTCGTACTAGGTTTTATATAGACTCATGACTGGAACCGTATCAACGGCCGGTTTCATCCTCCGGCCTCTCTGACTAAATCTTCTTTTGTTTACTCCCAGAGTAGCAGTCAGGAATAGTACTACTAATATTAGTATATAGTCAGTATGAGTAGTCAGTATTAGTAGTGTAGTAGTCTACTAGTCTACTAGTGATCATCAGTCAGTCGTCAGTACTAGTACTAGTACTAGTAGTCAGTATTAGTAGTCAGTAGTCAGCAGTCAGCGATAGTCAGTACTAGTCAGTGTAGTACTACTACTAGTCATTAGTAGTCAGTCATCAATCATCACTAGTACTAGTAGTAGTAGTCAGTAAGAGTAGTAGTGTAGTCAGTCAGTCATCAGTACTAGTAGTCAGTACTCGTCATAGAAGTAGTAGTACTAGCAGTGTAGTGGTACTAGTCAGTAGTCAGTAATCAATCATCAGTCAGTAGTAGTAGTAGTAGTAGTAGTAGTGGTAAATAGTCAGTAGTAGTACTAGTACTACCAGTACTAGTAGTAGCAGTGTAGTACGAGTAGTCATCAGTCATCAGTAAGAGTAGTAGTAGTCAGTAGTCAGTAGTCAGTAAGAGCAGTACTAGTAGTCATTAGTAGAAGTACTAGTCAGTCATCATTACTAGTAGTAGTAGTAGTAGTAGTAG
The DNA here is from genome assembly GCA_002374635.1 of Metschnikowia sp. 04-218.3. Classification (NCBI taxonomy): domain Eukaryota; kingdom Fungi; phylum Ascomycota; class Pichiomycetes; order Serinales; family Metschnikowiaceae; genus Metschnikowia; species Metschnikowia sp. 04-218.3. The sequence continues at coordinate 14,445 of NLAC01001282.1, forward strand.
CAGTGTAGTAGTACTAATACTCAGTCATCAGTCATCAGTACTACTAGTCAGTCATCAGTAAGAGTAGTGAGTCATCAGTAGTCAGTCATAGTAGTCAGTCATAGTAATAGTGTAGTATTCAGTATGGAGCAATAGTAGTCATGGTAGCCTGTTAGTCAGTCAGTCATTTATAGTCATGGTAGTCAGTCATGGTAGCTGTATTCTTCTGGTGTAATTTATAGTCATCTGTCAATGTAGTAGTTGGTCATAGTAGTTGGTCACTCATTCATCATAGTCATAGTCAGTCATAGTAGTCATAGTAGTAGTAGTAGTCATTTATAGTTAGAAATAGTCAATGGAGTCAATGGAGTCAGTCATAGTCTGTCTTAGTAATCAGTCATAGTAGTAGTCAGTCCTAGTAATATCACTCATTTATAGTAGTAGTAGTCAGGAGTAGTATAGTAATAGTAGTCAAAACTAGTAGTCTTAGTTGTAGACCTTGAGTTGTAGTATTCAGTCCTAGTCATAGTAGTAGTAGTAGTAGTCCTAGTAATCAGTCCTAGTCAGTCCTAGTCAGTCATCGTCAGTCATCGTCAGTCATAGTCAGTCCTAGTAGGGAGTAACATTAACAGTGTAGCAATCATTCCTAGTAATCATTCATAGTCCTAGTCGTCCTAGTAGTAGTAGTCGTCCTAGTCCTAATAGTCCTAGTTGTCCTAGTGTAGTAGTAGTAGTTGTCCTAGTAGTAGTCAGTCCTAGTAGTCTTAGTCTTAGTTGTAGTAGTCTGTAGTAGTAGTCAGTAGTAGTAGTCAGGAATAGTAGTCAGTAATAGTAATAGTAGTCAAGTGTAGTAATAGTAATACTAGTTGACCTAGTTGTAGTCATATGGAGTAATACTTCAAGTAGGGAGTAGTCCTAGTAGTAGTCATAGTAGTCAGTCATTTATAGTCATCAGTCAGTTATTCATTTAGTCATAGTAGTAGTCAGTCATCGTCATAGTCTGTCATAGTAGTCAGTCGATCAGTCATCGTCATAGTCTGTCATAGTAGTAGTCTGTTATAGTAGTAGTAGTCAATGGAGTCAGTCATAGTCATGGTAGTCATAGTATAGTAATAGTCAGGAATAGTAGTCATAGTAAGAAGTAATAGTCAGTCCTAGTAATATTCACTCATTTATAGTAGTAGTAGCCAGTCATAGTTTAGTAATAGTCCTAGTCAGTCATAACCTTAGTGTAGTAATAGTCCTAGTTGTCCTAGTAGTAGTGTAGTCGTCCTAGTGTAGTAATCATTGATGTTAAAATCAAGAGTAGATGTTAAAATCAAGAGGTTCGCTTGAAACGAAATCCTTATTGATTTTCTCTTTTCTCGTTTCTCGTTTCTCGTTTCTCGTTTCTCATTTCTCAGTAGTAATTCATTCTCAACACCTTCTCAAGAAAATTCTCATTACTCTAAAAATGAGGATCAACTTTTTGACATTTCTATTTTTTACCAATTCTACTTTTCCTATACATTTTTAATCTCAATCTCATTCTCAATCTCATTCTTAATCTAATTCTTAATCTAATTCTAATTCTTAATCTTAATCTAATTCCTATTCCTATTCCTATTCCTATTCTTATATTTATTCCTATTCTTAATCTATAAATTATAATATGTGGAGTTTGTGAGGGCTGATATTCTATGGATTTCTCTTGATGGTGTAGTCGCACACGTTTGGATTTCTCTATTCGCACTACCCGCACTACTTTTGATCCTTATTCTTTCCGTGATTTTACGTGACTTTACCCGATCTTTCCCTGGTCTTTGCCTGACTTTCCCTGGTCTTTACGTGATCTGTCCCTGGTCTTTACGTGGTCTTTTCGTGGTTTCTACCGTGATCTGTCCCTGGTCTTAACGTGATCTTTGCCTGGTCTTTACGTGATCTTTGCCTGGTCTTTTTGTGGTTTTCACCTGATCTTTAGGTGACCTTTTCGTGATCTTTAGGTGATCTTTAACTGGTCTTTACGTGATTTTTACCGTGGTCTTTCCCTGATCTGTCCCTGATCTTTTCGTGATCTTTGCCTGATTTCTAGGTAACCTTTCCCTGACTTTCCCTGACTTTCCCTGGTCTTTCCCCGATTTCACCTGATCTTTCCCTGGTCTTTACGTGATTTTACGTGATTTCTACCTGATCTTTTTGTGGTCTTTCCCTGATCCTTTTGTGGTCTTCACGTGATTTTACGTGGTTTCTACCTGATCTTTGCCTGGCCTTTACCTGATCTTTAACTGGCCTTTACGTGATCTTTAACTATCTTTAACTGGTCTTTCCCTGATCTTTCCCTGGTCTTTACGTGATTTTACCCAATTATACCGACTTTACAGACTTTACCCAGTCATGCTGTCTCTTTATAAACTCTCTGTTTCTGGGGTCCGATCCTTTAGCCCCAAGGAAAATGAAACCATCCAGTTCGGCTCGCCGCTTACTCTTATATGTGGACAGAATGGCTGCGGCAAAACCACCATCATCGAGAGCCTCAAGTACGCCACCACTGGTGATTTACCGCCCAATTCCAAAGGTGGCGCCTTTATCAATGACCCTACCATTGCTGACCGTGCTGTGGTTAATGCAGAAATCAAACTAGGCTTCATTTCTGTGGATGGGAAGTCTATGACTGTGACTAGGAACATGCAATTGAATCGCAAAAAGGGACGTGCCACTACTGCCACGGGTGCTAATTCAGCAAATACTTTTAAAAGCTTAGAAGGTCAATTGGCTATTATTCTGCAAGGCCTGAAGAACTCCATCAGCACTAAGAACACGGAACTTGATACTCGCGTGCCTCTATATCTTGGTGCTTCCAAGGCTATCTTGGAGTATGTGATTTTCTGCCACCAGGATGATTCTCTATGGCCACTTAGTGAGGCTGGGATTTTGAAGAAGCGGTTTGATGAGATTTTCGAGGCCGCCAAGTTCTCCAAGGTCTTGGATAACCTTAAAACTATCCGCAAGGACTTGGCTCTGGATATCAAGCTCATCCAGGGCAATGTGGCACATTACGCTTCCGATAAAGCACGTGCTCTAAAGATCAGGGAAAAACTCCATGATTCGCTCGTTAAGGTGGATCAGTACTCCCTGGAAATTGCCTCGTTGGTGGTTCAGATTGAGGCTTTGGAGAGCGATGCCGACCGCCTCTTTCACTCCAACCAATCCTTCCAAAAAACCCTTAGTGAACACGAACGCTTGCGGGTGTTGATCTCTAGCCTGGAGACGTCTCGGAGCCGTTTGGGTGACTCTCTACGGGTTCTTGTGGAGTCGGACGAGGAGCTTCTGCATATGATGGCCAATTTCGACGCAGTTCAGGCGGAAAAACGGGCTCTTCTTCTGGAAAAAGAGGCTCAGGGAAGAGAATATGAGAAGAACCTTGCGCTGTTGAGAGAAAAAAGCCATACTTTATCCAGAAACGAAGGCTTGTTGCTGTCCAAGCTACAGGAATGTGAGCTCAACCAGCAGAAACTAAGGGAAATCGAACACTCCACAAGTTTTGAAGGCCCGGACTTTTTGGGAGGGTTCGAGAAGGAGTCAGAGCATCAAAGCACCCTACTTTCCTCGTTTGTTTCTGAAAATGAAGCAAAGTTGGCTCACGATTCCAAAACATGCCAAAGTCTTGAGAACCTGAAAGCAGCAAAATCGGAAAACATGGCTTATATTTCCCGGGATTTGGCCGAAAAACGGGGGAAAATTGCCCAGTTGAGGCAAAAGATCTCGGCCCTCCATATTCCCGAGGAAACCATTGAGATAGAAACCTCCCAATTGGAGAATTTAAAGGTACGACTTGAAGCCAAAAGACAACATTCGAAGGACCAAAATCCACTGGAAATTGACGATAAAAAGCACCAGATTCGAACTTTGGAGTTGGATCTCGATGAACTCATGCGGAAAATCAATTCCGCAAATAAAATGTCAGATTTGACCAGCCGTGTTGCGTTATTAAAGGAGTCTCGGGCAGAGAAATCAAATGTGCTTGACAAATTGGTCTCTCTGTATAAATCCCGATTTCTGGAGCTTGTTGAGGCCGATTTGGAATCAGAAGATGCAGAGACTCACATTGAGCTGAAATTGATGGAAATATCGAAAGATATGCAGGAAAAACGACTGGATTTGGAAAAGTCAAAGGAAAGCCTTGAAAATTCCAAGTCTCTGCTCCATTATACCAAGCAAAAGATTCTGGAACGGGAAAAAAAGAAGCAAATTCACCACTCCAACATTGAAAAAGTGATCACCGATGCTGAAATTCCTCAGTACGAGAAGTTGATGCAGGATATGGACGAAGACTACAAGACGGCCATCTACAACCTCAATACTTTTGAGGTGACGAAATCATACAAGTCTAAGGCCATGGAAATTGCACGTACTGCCAAATGCTGTGCATTGTGTAGCCGAGGATTTGGCGAAACGGAGTTGAGTGCATTTTTGGACGCCACAGATGCCAATATAAAGGCTTTGACTGCAGATAAGCTTACTGAAGACGTCAAGGATCTTTTCAACGAACTCCAAGACTTGAAGAGTATCAATGTGGATGTTCTTGAGTACCGGCGCATTATGAGGGAGACAAATGAAGAAGAGGTTCAAGGTTTAGAAAAGTCTTTGGAGGTGGCCCAGCGCAGTGTGCAGGATTCGGAACAAGAGTTCGAAATTTCAGAGCAAAAGCTTGAAAAATTGACTCTCTTGGCCAAACCGGTGGCCCAGATCGGCCGAAACAGAGAAGAAATCGCCATTTTGGACAAGCAGGTACAGTTCTTGGAAACAGAAGTCAAGGATCATTTCGGTAGTACGCACACCATGGAAGACCTTCAAAATGAGCATCAGCAAAAGAGTTTCGAGGTGAAAAACCTTCGTCAAGCAGTTTCGGATTGCATAGACCAACGGAATAACCTCCAGAAAGAGCTAAGCAGTTTGGAGGGCCAAGTCAAAGACAAGGAACTTTCCATAAGCAGAAGGCAACTTGCAATGAATGAAGCCAAAAGCATGAGCAATTCAATTGAAGGATTGGAAGTTCAGGTGCATGAAACAGAGGCTCAAAAGAAGCAAATTGGATCAGAAATCTTGGCCTTGGATACTGATTTGAAGCAACAGCAAGCGGAAGTTTTGAAGAATAAGAAGGAGTTTCAACAGGAAAAGAGTATGCTTGAAAAAAAAGTGGGAGAAGCCAATAGCATTCTTGAAGAGTACCGGAGACTCCAAGCAGCAGTGAAGCATTTTAAGGAGGTTGAAAAGAAGAAAATCGAAGAAAACGAAAGGCTTTTGAGTGAAACCAAAACCCAAATAAAGCACAGCAGCGAAAAAATGACCAGAAACAACCAAGAAATGACCCAAATCTCCAAGTTTCTTAGTGAAGCTTCAAGCACCCATCGCAATATCCGAGACAACTTGGAGTACAGACAAGCAGGTATGGAAGTGGATCAACTTAAGGCAAAGATAACACAAATGGACATTTCCAGTGCAGAAAAAGCTAAGGATGAGTACCAACAAAGAAGCCAAAACCTTCGTCAAAAAATCACAGAGTTAAACTCACAACATTATGGCAAAGTTGGTGAAGTCAAACAAATCAATGACCAAATATCATCACTACAAAAAGATCTAAAACAAGAGTTTAAAAATGTGGAAAAAACATATCATCATGAATGGCTCAAACTCCAGAGTAACATGTTGGTATCTCATGATCTACTTACTTATTCCCAAGCTATGGATACAGCCATCATGCAGTATCATAGTAAGAAAATGAATGAAATCAACCGCATTCTCCGAGAATTATGGAACCAAACTTATAAAGGTACCGATATTGATGGTATAGAGATTAAGTGTGATATGAGTCATAATAACCAAAGCCGTGGTCGATCATACAATTACCGAGTGGTAATGTATAAGAAGAATTCTGAATTGGATATGAGAGGTCGATGTTCTGCAGGTCAAAAAGTATTGACTTCAATTTTGATTCGCTTAGCGTTGGCCGAGTGTTTTGGTACCAATTGTGGTATGATTGCTTTGGATGAACCTACTACTAATTTGGATCTGGAAAATGCTGAGCTGCTTGCAAATGCTCTTAATAACATTATTGATTTCCGCAAGCTGCAAAAGAACTTCCAGCTTATTATTATTACTCATGATGAAAACTTTTTGGGGCATATCAATGGTGATTCATATACTGATAATTTCTATAGGATTGAACGGGATGAGAATCAACACTCGGTGATTCGGAGCTTACCTATTCATCTTATGCAAGAGAATTGAGTCATGAATATTTACTATTGACTGTTTGGATTCTGATTTTGTATCATTATGGGTTTATATGGTATTGTATAGCACTGCATATAGGGTATAGTATTGTATATAGTATAGTACTGTATATAGTATAGTACTGTATATAGTGTATAATATTGTATATAGTATAGTACTGTATATAGTGTATAATATTGTATATAGTATAGTACTGCATATAGGGTATAATATTGTATATACAATACTGAGCTTACCTATTCATCTTATGCAAGAGAATTGAGTGATGAATATTTACTATTGACTGTTTCGATCTGATTTTGTATCATTATGGTTTTATATGGTTTTATATGGTATGTATAGGGTACTGCATATAGTGTATGGTACTGTATATATGGTATTGCATATGGGGTACTGCATGTTGTATAATACTGCATATAGTATACTACTGCATATAGGTGTGCATATAAACCATTACCTTCATCTTCTACACCCTCCAGAGCTTCGTAGTATATCTTACCGACCCCAATCTCTTACAAATACATTATACCAGAGTGTAGTATACAGGACTACGCTTACTACTATACAGGACGCATTCTATCTACTCCATCGAGTCTAATCAGTAGTCAAACTCAGTAACAAGTCAAAAGAGTAAGGTTTCAGAATCGACAATTTTACGAGGAAACTACGATTTTACGAGGAAACTACAATTTTACGATGAATCTACAATTTTACGAGAAAAAGCTACAATTTTACGAGTTTATGAAACGTCATCCTGCATATTCACTAGCATTTAATGCATTAAGCTCCAAAATCACAACTTTACAAATCTAAAAAACTCCAAATTTATCATTTTCAAATGTAAAACTTTCCAATTTTACAATTTTAAATTCATAATTTTATGAATTCATGGTGGTCCTGCATACAGCCCCACATCAAATTTTGGAGGTTTCAAAATCCCAAAATTTCCTAAATTTCAAATCTTATAAATCCACAAGGTTTTATTCCATAAATTTAACATTCTCCAATTTAATAAGTGAAAAAATATACGTGTTTTACTGTATTTATAGTCTATAATTTAGGCGGTCCTGCATATTGCCATACAAATTTCCAATTCTTTAAAATCACAATTTCACAAGAAAATAACCAAGTTTTCGAGGTGAAAATTGATGATTAATTCGATTTAGATGTTTAAAGTTTTAAATTGTTTGAAAAAATTTATAAGTTTATGAGTTTTCAAATTTTGTGCTTATATGCAGTCTTGAAAATTTCCAAAACTTCCAAAATCCAAATTTTCAATTCTACAATTTCACGAGAAATCAACAATTTTAAGAGAAAAGTCGGGAAATTTATGAGAATTCAACAATTTTACGAGAAAAAGCTACAATTTTACGAATAAAGTCTCCATATTTAAGGTCTCAAATGGAAATTCTACAAATTTACGAGTCTAAAATTCACAATTGTAGAAATTTAGGAGAAAAAAGTACAAATTTATGAATAAAATCTATAAATTTACGATTCTACAAATTTACGAGTTTGAAAGTTTACAAACGTCTATAAATTTTCATTTTTGATTATGTGCAGTATATATTTGATTATGTGCAGTGCAATTCAATTTTATGAGTATGTGCAGTATTTTGATTATGTGCAGTACGTGTTCGATTATGTGCAGTACATTGTCGATTATGTGCAGTACAACTCCACAATTCACAAGACAACTCCACAATTATAAAAATCCACACTTTAGATTCTACAATTTTACGAAATAATTCTACAATTTTACGAGAAAACTACAATTTTACGAGCAAAAGCCCTAATTTTTCGAGTACACCCCTAAGATTCTATAGAAGTACGAGCAAAATCTACAATTATTCGAGTCTTTCTAATCAAGAATGATAAATTTTCACAATAAAATCACCAGTTTACAATTAAAAGTCTGTATAAACCTGCATAAAACCTATAATTATACGAGTCTCATCTGCATGAAATCAACAATTTTACGAGTCACCTGCATAAAATCAACAATTTTACGAGCCATCTGCATGAAATCAACAATTTTACGAGACCAATGCATAAAATCAACAATTATACAATTATACAAATCTACAAAATAGAAAATAGAAAATGTATAATACTATACACCCTCTAATCTACATAAAGAATCCCCCTAAAGAATCACACTTTTTATTTCTCAAGAATCAGTCTCCTTTTTCATCGCAGTCAAGAGCTTATCCTTATCAGTCCATGTAGACTCAAGCCACTTCTCCAACTTAACCCTTTTCCCCGGAATCAGAGCAAAGTTGATCTTGCGAATATGAATATTAACCTTGATTGGATCTATTGCAGCAAATAGATCAAGCAAAGAAGGAGTCCTTTTCTCGTAGTGTATAGTGATATCATAAACAGTAATAAATTTGGAGCTGGAGGCTTGGCGGACTGCAGAAATAGTGTTCAGAAGCCCAGGGAATCGAGGGTATAGAACATTATCATAGATTGGCAAATAGAATTTCTGACCTTGAACTCTTTGAGCATATGCCACACTTGGAGACCGGATATTCACTTCGGGAAAAAGCACTACCCATTCTGGTTGTTCTGAAGCCAATACCCTTTGGAATAAAGCCTGAGTCAACAGTTTCGATAAGTCCCAGTTTTCGTCACATGATACCAAGTTCCGGGCCACTCTGAATGTAGGAATTCTCCAAATGGTATACCAGGTGAAAAAATTGACTTGAGGAGTCCAGTGGGAGTCCACAGATTGAGCCAAGTGTACCATGAAGAAGTAATCGGCTAGCGACTGGTGGTTGCACAATAAAATAGCCAGTTCTGGTGATACTTTATCACCCGAAACCACAATTTCCATTGGATGAAGCCGTACAAGAAAAGCCACGAAAGCCCAGAATATTCGGATAGCATATGCCTCCATGGCTTCCCAAACTGCCAGTGTCAAAAGACTCATAAGTGGAGCCAAACGACGGGCAACAGAGCCCAAAAGGGCAATGTAAACCATAATCGCCAAAACACCTAAAGCCCATGCTTTATAAACAGTTTTTTGTAGCGTTGCCTCAGGTCCTGGCACAAGACCTAAATGGTAAATCAATTCCATGATGTTAAAGAAGAGAGTGGGTGCAAATACCCCGTGCAGGTTGCCGCACTTTGAATTCTCTTCCCACATCAGTACACCACCTTAAAAACTGAAGTACTTCTTGAGTACTTCTTGAGTAATGTGATATTTGAATATCCTTTGTTTTCATCTTGACGTTGAGTACTATTATCCTTGGTATATGGGTCTCTTCCCTTGAATGACTATAACCACCCACTGTCGTTACTGACACATTACTTTTGAAGTACTATTGTATTCAATGATGTATTAATATCACCAATAGATATAACAGTGGTATAGTAATGTCATAGTAATGTCATAGTATGTCAGGGTAATGTATCAGTATGTATCAGTAATGTCATAGTAACTGATAGTAATGACATAGTAATGACATAGTACTGATAGTAATGTCATAGTCACGTCATAGCAACGTTATAGTAATGTCATAGTCACGTCATAGCAATGTCAGGGTAATGCCATAGTAATTCCAGAGTAACTGATAGTACTGATAGTACTGATAGTACTTATAGTCTGTCAGGGTAATGTATCAGTAATGTATCAGTAATGTATCAGTAATGTATCAGTAATGTATCAGTAATGTATCAGTAATTGATAGTAACTGATAGTAATTGATAGTAAGGTATCAGTAAAGTCATAGCAATGTATGAGTAATATATCAGTGACTAATAGTCTGTCAGGGGAATGTCATAGTGACTGATAGTACTGATAGTACTGATAGTAACTAATAGTCATGTACCAGTAATGTCATAGTAACGTCATAGTAACTGATAGTAACTAATAGTCATGTCATAGTAATGTATCAGTAAAGTCATAGTAATCCCAGAGTAACTGATAGAAATGTCATAGTAATGTATCAGTAAAGTCATAGTAACTGGTAGTACTGATAGCTGATAGTAATGTCATAGTAATGTCATAGTAATGTCTTAGTAATACCATAGCAACTGATAGCAATTGATAGTCTGTCAGGGGAATTTCATAGTGACTGATAGTAGTGTCAGGGAAATTAATAGCAATGTATCAGTAAAGTCTTAGTAATGTATCAGTAATTTATCAGAAATTTCATAGTAACTGATAGTAATGTATCAGTAATTTCATAGTAACTGATAGTAACTGATAGTAACGTCATAGTAATGTATTGTAACGTTATAGTCATGTCATAGTAACTGATAAGACTCATAGGAATGTATCAGTAACTAATAGTAATGTATGAGAAATGTATCAGTAATATCATAGTACTTGATAGTAATGTACCAGTAAAGTCATAGTAATTGATAGCAATGTACCAGTAAAGTCATAGTAACGTCATAGTAACGTTATAGTCACTGATAGTCATGTCATAGTAATATCATAGTAATTGATAAGACTGATAGTACTGATGGTAACTCATAGTCTGTCAGGGGAAAGTCATAGAAATTGATAGTGAGAGAAGTTTATGGTCAAAGAATCGTCATGGGCCATAAAACGGATACACGAAAGTTTAGTATCAAATGATACCAATAGTAGAGTCTATAGAAAGAAACAGGTAGTCAGTGAGGAAAAAGGGATGCAAAATATTAAAAAACGGAATATAAAAATGCGGTGCGAATGGTCCTTTTATAGGCAAATAAGTGAGGGATTTTTGGTGGCTGCAATTCGGGCCCCGCACCATCCCCACCCCTTAAAAGTATAAATACACCCGATCCCCCAACTATTTGATTTTTTTGGTGACCACTATTCCAGGACTTTTTTAAACCCATACTACTGTTGCTACTACTGTTGTTATTACTGTTACTACTGTTACTACTACTGTTACTACTACTGTTACTACTACTGTGGCTACTACTGTTGCTACTACTGTGGCTACTACTGTTGCTACTACTGTTATTGATGTTCTACTACTGATCCAATCACTACTACTGTGATACAGTTACTATACAGTTACTATTACTACTACTGTTACTATAACACGGTTGCTACTACTGTTACAGTTGCTATACAGTATGTATTGGACCTGTATCAAATGATTCAGTACATTTAATGGATAAAACAGTTTGGATGGGGATTCAGGAAGAAAGAGCCAATGAAAAGTTCCGAATTGATAGAAGTTCCGAATTGATAGAAGTTCCGAATTGATAGAAGTTCCCGCTCATGTTTCAAAAGTGTTGCATCAGCACAGTTAAGAATAGGAATAAGGGTTCCTAGTAGTTAAGGAGGTTTCCTAATCTGACTTGGAGATAATGAATACAGGAATCAAGATGACTATTCAGTTCCATACGTTCAGAGGAATGGAGACTAATGTTACAGCTGTTCTAGTTTATGCGCCAGTACATTATTATAGTGTGTACTGGTGCGAACCCCTTTGCCTGCATACAATGCGCGCGGGATCTATCTCATCAGGTCCATCGCATGGATTTTCCCATCATGTCCCGGATCATCGTCAAGAACCTCCCCAAGTACTTAACGGAGCAGCGGCTCAAAGAGCACTTTGCTCAGAATGGTAACGTGACCGATGTCAAGCTCATGAAAAAAAGAAACGGTGAGCTGCGCCAGTTTGCTTTCATAGGATACAAGTCCGTCCAGGACGCGGAAAGTGCAGTCAAGTATTTCGACAGATCATTCATAGACACGGCTCGGATCGAGGTCAAAGAGGCCAAAACCTTTAGTGATCCGTCGGTGCCCAAAGCCATCCGGGAAAAGCGGCGCCAGATGCAGTTCCAGCTCCAGGAGCAAGAGGAACGGTTGCTTCGGCAAAAGGAGGAGTTTGAGCAGAGAAAACGGCAGAAAACCGAGAAAAGGTCTCATCTCGATGCGGAGATTGATGCTAACCCACATTTGAAGGAGTTTATCCAAACGTTGAAGCCGTCGGCACAGGTGCAGTCCTGGAACAACGACTCTTTGGCTGATGGAAAGGGTGCACCCTCCTCCAAGGCCTTAGAAGAGGCACTCAAACAGAGAGACCTGAATATACAGCTGGGTGTTACGGAACAAAGTGTCGGAGGTCTGAGTATTGATGGTGGGGAGATGGCCTATGTACAGGACAATGCTAGTGATGATGAGTATGCGGACTTTACAAAGAAAGAAAGCGAAGATGAAGAAGAGATGATTCTGTTTTCCCAACCAGAAGGTGATGCCGAACAGAATGAAGGCGATAATATGCCGGATAGGAACCCTGAAATGTCCGATCTTGATTGGCTTAAGCAGCGGCGGGTTCGTATAAAGGATAACGGCGAGCAGGTGGACAAGGCCGAAGTTTTTGAAACGGCTGATACAGGAAAACACAAAGTTGAAACGTTTCAAGATGCAAATGATGCAGAAAACCTGGCACCCGAAACATCAGTTTCCCAGAAATCTGTATCTCCAGACGTCAGTGTGGAGACCAAAATCAAAACCACCGGACGGTTGTTTATCCGGAATATTCTCTATGAATCGACCGAAGAAGAATTCCGGGAACTTTTCTCGCCATATGGTCCTATTTCTGAGGTCCACATTGCCGTGGACACTCGGACCGGCAAATCCAAGGGATTTGTCTATGTGCAATTCCAAAATCCTGACGATGCAGTCTCCGCCTATCTAGCCCTCGATAAGCAGATTTTCCAAGGCCGTCTTCTTCATATTTTGGCCGGAGATGTCAAGAAAGACCACCGTTTGGACGAGTTTGCCCTCAAAAACTTGCCTTTAAAAAAGCAAAGGGAGTTGAAGAAGAAAGCACAAGCCGGAAAGTCCCAATTCAACTGGAACTCGCTTTACATGAATAATGATGCGGTATTAGAGTCTGTGGCCAACAAAATGGGGATCCAGAAGTCGCAATTGATCGACCCGGAAAACTCCAGTTCAGCGGTGAAACAGGCTTTGGCGGAGGCACACGTGATTGGCGATGTCCGGAAGTTTTTTGAGTCCAAGGGTGTGGATTTAACATCTTTTGAAGGCAGTGAAAGAGATGACCGTATTATGCTCGTCAAGAACTTCCCATTTGGGACGTTGGTACTGGAATTGACAGATCTTTTCGGCGAATATGGCGAACTTAAGCGAGTGGTGATGCCTCCGTCGGGCACAATTGCCATTGTTGAGTTCCGGGACCTTCCTTCAGCCCGGTCAGCCTTCTCCAAGTTGGCGTACCGGATGTTTAAGAAGGCCATCTTGTACCTTGAAAAAGGCCCCAAAAACCTCTTTTCCAGGGAGCCTAGATCCTCCGAAACGGTGTCCAAGACGGAAAAGGAAGAGGATGTGGTGGATGTCAAGATTTCAGCCACGGATGTTTTGGATGACGAGCCCGAAGAGGAAATGTTGGAAAAGGGCCCTACAGTATCGGTGTTCGTCAAGAACTTGAACTTCTCCACCAGCACGGAAAGTCTCCGGGAGTTTTTCCAAGAGATGCCAGGGTTTGTGGTGGCCGTGGTCAAGACCAAGCCAGATGCCAAGAACCCAGGGTCAGTGTTGAGTATGGGATTTGGGTTTGCCGAATTCGACACAAAGGATCACGCAGACTTGGCCATTCGCCATAAGGATAATACAGTTTTGGAAGGACATCGTGTACAGATGAAGATGTCTCACCGCAAGGCAGGAAAGAGTGGAAAGAATGAAAAGAGTGAGAAGTCCATGAGATCTAATAAGATCATCGTCAAGAATTTGCCCTTTGAAACGTCTCGGAAAGATGTGGTGGAGTTGTTTGGAGCGTATGGACAGATCAAGTCGCTCCGAGTGCCCAAGAAGTTTGATAAGTCAGCACGAGGCTTTGCTTTTGTTGAGTATACCACGGTCAAGGAGGCAGAAAGTGCCATGGACCAATTGCAAGGAGTACATTTGCTTGGTCGTCGGTTGGTGATGCAATTTGCAGAGAAGGAAGCAGAAGATGTGGAGGAGGAGATCGAGAAGATGACAGCCAAGGCTAAGAAACATGCTGCATCCAGAGAACTTGCCAATGTGCGTGTTCAAGGAATGAGTAAGGTTCAATTGGAGGAGACTGATAATCCTTTTGATGAGTTCTGAAAAGGTTATTGATTGAAAAGATTATGGACTGAAAAGATTATGGACTGAAAAGATTATTGACTGAAAAGATTATGAAGTTGTGTTTAGAGTTGGATCCAAAAGAAACTTATATTCAACAATCAGAGAATAAGGCCTCAAAGTTCCAAGGCAAATAATCGTGGAAATGAATAATACGAGATATATCTAATATGTCATAAGTATTAGAGAAGTCTATTCCTCATTCATCTTGCTACCGGTTCAGTCTAAACTACCAAAGACTAAAGTCCAAATCCATTGTTAGTCTTATAAGAATGCTAGTCCCAGGTATTCCAGTCTCGTTGAATACTAACCTTCATACCTTGTCATTCTTATGAATGGTCTGGTTTGATACTTGAGCGTGAGGCAAGTCTCGTTTGTCGAATCCAAAAGCACTGAGTACTCAATTCGAGTACTCATAAGGATTTTCCTAACATGCTTAGCTTTTGTTGAAGCAAGGAGATGGTTCTATTGTGCTTGTGTTGACACCTACCCGAGAGTTGGAACCTACCCGAGAGTTGGAACCTACCCGAGAGTTGGTGGTACAGATTCAATAAGAGTGTTCCAAGTTCGCTTCTTTGAGAATCAGAAACACTTGTTTCTATGGAGATGTCCTTAAGGATCAGCAAATAGAGACTTGGCTCGTGGTGTGGAGATGTATATCTCTACTCCCGACAGATTGATTGATATGTTGGAAACTGGCAAGACTAACCTCAGAAGAGTCACTTACTTGGTGTTGGAAGAATCTTTTACTTGGTGTTGGAAGAGTCACTTTCTTGGTGTTGGAAGAGTCACTTTCTTGGTGTTGGAAGAGACCGAATGAATGTTGGATATGGGATTTGGTGCTAAGTGAATGGTGAGTTCATTTTCGAAATAACTCAGATGAACAGAAAAGTCGACCAAAGAACAAGAAGAAACAGAATACGAATGACTAGAGGTTTCAGAAATTGGTGAAATTGGTGAGATTCAAAAATCCACAAATGCACTAAAGAAAACTTCTTCAATCAACATTGAACAAGCATGGAGAAGTTGATAATTGGTTGGATGATACGTTCAAAACGTACTTTCTCGTCCACCAAAAGAAAATTTTTAAAACAAATTACTGATTCCGATGCCGGTGGTTCTGGAG
>NLAC01001290.1:0-72454 GCA_002374635.1 Metschnikowia sp. 04-218.3
AAAACATTCATTTACTCCAGTGCCAGCATCTCTGAGGAATTCATTCCTCTCCCATCTTTCAGATACACCAATCAAGACGAGGCGTGAAACTTCCTCCAGACCACTGCTCGCGGAGTCCGAAAAAGGCTATACATCTGGGTATGGTTATGATCTGGGCATGTTTGCGTTGAAAGACGAACATGACCTTTTGAAACGACTGTTGCAGGAGGAGAATGACCGTTTGAGGCAGGAAATCGAGGAGCTTAAGAACAGGCAAAGTTTGGAGTCTCCTCCAAAAGCACACGTTTCCTCGCTCGAGAGAAATGTGGATAAAAAGCTTGAAGAATACCAAGCAGTGATTGACCGGCTTCAACACGAAGTCAATGAGTTCAAGAACATGAGCCGTTCGGCATCAGTTTCCGATTTCGGTGATTCTTTCAAGACGCTGTTTATCCATGGAGAACTTGAAAAGCTTCAGAACGAATACGATCGCTTATCGCTGGAATACCGCAAGGCGCAAGAAAGAGCCGAAGACGAGGCCAGCTCTCTCAAAAACCAATTACACATGCTGAACCGAAATGTGGAGGATTTGCGGTCACAATTGGCAGCCGCAAAAGAGTTGCAGCGAGAACTCAGTGCAGCATCCAAAGCACAGAAATCTGGCGATGCAGAGAGAATCAAACTATCGTACCAGGTGCAGTCCCTTCAAAAAGACAAGGAAGGATTGCAGAAGAAAGTGGAGTATTTGACGGAGAAGTTGGCCGAGAACGTGGGCCAAAGTTTCCGCAGCAAAGAGTCCGTCCAGGCAGCGTTGAACCGAGTATCGCTGCATTTCAGTGAGCTCTTCGACAATGACGTCAGCCAGTTTGGAAAGTTGATGAAGTCTTTCAACAAAATCGCCGATGATGGTTCACTCAAAGAACTGCGTGTCAAACTCGAACAGTTGCAGCTATACACCGGAGAGCAGCTTCTCAAGAAATCTAATGACTACATTGTCAAAGCCAAGGATACGCATCGGTCGTTGGGTGAATACTTTGCACGTGCGGTGGATGTGATTGTCAATGACCATATCAGGCTTCTCCTCAAGGAAAGCGATAAAAAATACGACAAGAACTACGTATCCGAGCTAGCGAACCGGATCCGGGATTTGGAGTTGGAGAACGCCAACTTGAGCAAAAAGCCAAACTTTACAGCGTCGCCTCGGCTGAAGCTCCGCATTGAAGAGTTGACCAATCGGTGGAAGGCCGAGAGAGAAGCCCGTATTCTCGATAACCGGCAGGCGAAAGAGCGCTTCAAAGAGCTTGAGCTGGAGAAGTCAAGGAGATAGTTTCAGAGGACTATTTCCTAGAAATAATTAACAAGATTATTCAGAGGACAGAAATTTCGGACTCATTGAGGTATTCAGAGGATAATCAAGAAGGAATTCAGAGGATAATCAAGAAGGAATTCAGTGGAATGGTTTGGGACTTGGAATATTAAAAGACTGGTGTTTTCGAAGACTATTATCAGAAGATTATATACCGGAACCAGTCTTCAAGTCTTATTATAATATTCTCCTAATAATATTCCAGAATCTTCTGAAATCTGGAAATCCTCTAAAATCTGGAAATCCTGAAATCTGGAAATTCCCTTTCAATCTTTTGTTTTCTGGTTTCAATTCTTGGTTCTAATGTTGACTTTGCTTGAAGTCGTTTAAAGTCGCTACACCCGTACACCAGGCCTATAACGCGACGCAAATTTTTCCACCATTTCTCCTCCACAACATGCGTGAATCAAGCTACGAAGATCTCGAAAAAGAGATCCAAATTGGAGACATTGACTTTTCCGACTTGGAGGCTAAGTATGCCATCAATGAAGATATTGGTTTAGAGAATTATGTGGTGGTTGATGGGGCTCCAAAGGCGCCAGCCTCCAAGGCTCCTTTGTTGGAAAAGGTGTTACGCAAGTTTTTGACCAAAGTGGGCGAAGTGGTGGAAGGCGAAGCCGGGATTCATCTTCCTGTTGAAGGTAACATGACCAAGGGGTACCTTTTTGTGCAGTACAAGAGTCCCGAGTTTGCTGCTGCTGCTGTTACTCAATTGAACGGGAAACCCTTGGATGCTAAGCACAAATTGATGGTGAACAAGCTTTCGGACATTGAGAAGTTCTGTGTGGAGGGCAATGTACCGGAAAAGTTTGAACAACCAACCATTCCTGCCATGGAATCGCATGGCTACTTGAAGTCGTGGTTGCAGGACACTGCCGGAAGAGATGAGTTTGCGTTGCACTTTTCCGAGACTGTGGGTGTTTACTGGAATAACGGTAAAAATGACCCCAAGCCTGCGTTCGAACCCCGCAAGGGTTTCACTTCCAAGTACGCCAAGTTCTCTCCCAAGGGTACGTACCTCTTTTCGGTGCACCCCCAGGGTATTCAGTCTTGGGGAGGCGAGAACTTTGAACGTATCAACAAGTTTGTGCACCCTCATGTGCGGTTGATTGACTTTTCCCCTAGTGAAAAGTATATGGTGACGTTATCACCTAATCCGATTGTGACCCCGGAGAACCCGGCCGAATTGGCCGACCACCCCTTTGGGCCGGAATCCGAGGGCCACAAGTTGGTCATCTGGAACTTGTTCACGGGAGAAGTCGCCAGAACCTTTGCCTTGCCTCCATACTTGGAGGGCCAAAAGGAGATGCCTTGGCCTTTGGTCAAGTGGTCTTTTGATGACAAGTATTGTTGTCGTCAAGGCCCAGATGCTTTGGCTGTTTACGATACTGCCACCTTCCAGTTGTTGGACAAGAAGTTGGTGAAGGTGGAGGGAATCGTGGACTTTGAGTGGGCTCCTGCAGGTGTCAAGCTTCACAGCTCCAAGGAGGAAGAGGGAGATCACGTGTTGTCGTACTGGACCCCTGAAACCACCAACAAAACGGCCCGTGTGTCGTTGATGCAGATTCCTTCCAGACAGGTGCTCAGAACTGTCAACTTGTTCCAGGTTAGCGACTGTAAGTTGCACTGGCAAGACGAGGGTAATGCGTTGTGTGTGAAGGTGGACCGTCATACCAAATCTGGAAAGACGTTCTTCTCCAACTTGGAGTTCTTCAAGACCACCGAGAAGGATATCCCCGTGGAGAAGTTGGAGTTGAAGGAGGTGTGTATCAACTTCAGTTGGGAGCCCAAGTCAGACCGGTTTGTGATTATCAGCAGATTGGACGATGGTAACGACAACCCTGCTCTTCCTAGAAACGACATCACGTTCTACGAGCAAGAACCAGGAGTTCGTGGCAAGGCCACCAAGTTCAAGGTGTTGCACAAGGCACCCAATAAGCACACCAACACGCTTGTTTGGTCACCAAAGGGAAGGTTTATTGTCACGGCCAGAGTGGCCAGATCCACTGGAGAAATGGAGTTCTGGGACACCCAATACGAGGTGGAGATCGTTAAGGACGAGAAGAGCAAAGACCAAAAGGCCAAGGACGCTAAGAACGCCGAGCCTAAAGCTTCCACCGAAGTCAAGTTGTTGAACACCGAGCAATTCGGAGGAATGACCAACATCTCGTGGGATCCTTCGGGGCGGTTCGTGGGAGCATGGTCATCTTCATGGGTTCATGCCATCGAGAACGGCTACAAGACGTACCAGTTCAGTGGTACCATGCTCAAGGACGACAGTATCGACCAGTTTAAGGACTTCATCTGGAGACCTAGACCTCAATCGTTACTTACGGACGAGGACCTCAAGAAGGTGGATAAGAGCATGCCCGAGTACAGTGCCCAATTCGACGAGAGCGATGCCATGGAGGCCGATGCAGCCACGCGTGAAGCCATCTTGTTACGTCGTCGTTTGTTGGAGGAATGGAAGGCGTACCGGTCTGGATTTACGTTCAAGGAGAACCACGAGCACGTGGAGGCCGAGATCGTGGAGGAGATTAAGGAGGAGATCATTGAGGAGAAGGAAGAGTTGGTGGAGTAGACTCTGTGGTGTCTTCAATAATGGTATAGTCAATGGGGATGATCAGTGTGGAAGTACATTGATAATCTATACTGGAGACTGACTTGTACCTATGGTTGAGGTGATTTCTTGAATACAGAGTCAATGAGGGGATTTTCCAAATGCATCATTGGTTACCGTGGAGTTCCATAGTGAAATCAAAGAGTATCATTGAACTAGAGTGAAATCACAAGTACGATTATTGGGTACTAGTAAGTTATGGTATATAAATCATGAGTATCCTGCATATTGCGTGGCCAATTGAATAGAACCAATACCCTATAAAATCCATATTATCTAAGGTATTTACTCTAGATTAGTTAAGTAGATGAATATAATCAGTAGCTTATTAAAATATATCATTATATCGTTATAATGATGGAATTTTGGGTGGGCCTGCATATAAGCACTCTATATCATTTCACACGTACTAAACGATTATAGTAATTCAAAGCATTCTAGGCTAATTTTTTAAATCTCTTTCATCCAAAAATGAATTTGTCCTTTATTAATTTGTCTTTTATTAATTTTATATGGAGTCAATTATTATTTCCTGCATGATATTCAAGACATTTGAGCAAGGAAATATTCAATTTTTTTCTTTTTTAATTTTTTAAAAGGGTATTTTTCAAGAAAACAGATTTTACCAATTAATTATTTAATTATTTCTTATTTTTCATAGCTTTTATTCCCTAAAAACCCATTCAAAGCCATTATTTTCCTCAATAATCATTCCTTCAAGCAGAACCACGCAAAAATGCAAACAAGCACGCGAAAATTAAAATTAAAAAATTGTACAATTGTTAAAGGCAACCTCAATTATGTTATACAGAAATTCTAAACTTCAGGGGGATTTTTCTGGATTGAATTGGTGTTTTATAGCATCATATAATCCCAGATTCCAGTCGACATTTTTAGTGCGAATTAGTGCGTATTATTAGTGCGCAGTACGCAAAACCAACTAGTGGATTTATGAGTATGGCACGTCTTGTATATAAAGTAGATTTAGCATTCAAAAAAAGAGATTTAACTAGAGAAACAGTGTTGGCTGATTCAGGAACTGTACTACTATTAATAGTACCAACTACTATGAAATACTATTATTTGTACCAACTACTATGAAATACTATTCTTAGTACCAACTACTATGGAATGCTAGTACTAGTACAAGAGACTACTGACTACCACTATGAATACAATAATAATTCCTTATTATAATATGGGTATAATAATACTGCTGCTGCTGCTGCTGCTTAAATTCTTAGTACTACTACTGCTACTAATACTACTAGTACTAATACTCAGTACTACTAGTACTAGTACTAAGTACTGACTACTACTAGTACTGCTACTACTAGTACTAGTACTAAATACTGACTACTGACTAGGACTACTTTAATTGTTAGTATTAGTACTGCTACTACTAATACTACTAGTACTGACTACTGACTAAGTAGTCCTTGAAGATACTACTACTGCTACTGACTATTGAGTATTATTGACTACTGACTACTGTCATTGTTAGTACTACTGCTACTGCTACAACAGACTACTATTACAGACTAGTACAGACTAGTACTACTACTACTACTCCCTAGTATAGACTACTAAGTATAGACTAGTACTCTTGATTACAGACTAGTACAGACTTCTCATACTAACTACTGATGACTGACTACAGACTACTAGTACTAAGTATTGACCACTAGTACAGACTACTTCTACTACACCTTCTATTATGACTATTGACTACTTTCATTGTACTACTACTACTACTACTACTACTACTACTACTACAGACTAGTACAGATTACTGACCACTGATTCTACTACGGCTGGTCATTTCATGGTTACTAGTACTAGTGTCTACTACTCACTTGATAGAGCTACACTGCTACTACTAGTACTGACTACTCACTTGATCTAGCTATACTACTAGTACTGACTACCACTAGGACTGACTACAGAAGTTATATACTAGAGATACATAATCAGACACCATGTATCGATATACTCCTCGAGATACTCCTCGTAGGAGCTTGAGCTACATCATCAGTATTAACCTTTTATCAAATGAAAATAACAAATCGATTCACAGGAGGAATAAAACACCATACATAATTTAACATCAGCGTATACTACTAGAGAAGGCTTTTAATGTGAGCTTTAATAATACCAATAATCTTGTTTGGGTTATTTCCTATTTCAATATTAAATATGACATGACAAGGAAGTGATTTAACATAAAGTATATTCATCTATAGGAACCATAGTTAAATAAGCTTAAGAACAATACGTCGTACACTAATAGGCAAGCCACGTAGATTTGAGCTAGGTTTATAGAACTTGAAATCAATAGGAACATTAAGGGAATTGAACCCTAAAGGAACTAATTTGCAATCAGTCTATTCAACCATGAATAACAGTCTTCACTACTAGTATAAGCTTTGACAATCGTGACTTGATACTTCTTACACAACTGACACGTATGTTCAATTCCTATATAACTTAAGAATCACTTCAGAATCACTTCAGAATCACTTCAGAATCACTTCAGAATCACTGAAAGGTAAAGTATATCTCAACACATGTAATAGTAGTTCGATCTGCTTATCCTTGATTAGCATTTGTAGCTTATACACGGCCGAAGATCATTCTAGCAAAACATATTCAATTGAGTATTTTCCCGTACAAATATAATTCCCCAGACATTCCTATGCTTTCCAATTGGTATATTCAAATAGTAGGTATTATAAAAATGGCCTACAAATGAATGGAGAATCGGATATGTTGGGTCAATAAATGTATTTATTATATATAGCATTTTAACCAAGAGCACCGTTTTCTCCTTTTCAAGTCGTAAGGTTTTCCCAATTTATCCTTCATTATTTACTCCAAAGGTCACCTACACCTAGTATTATTGATTACTATTATTAACGAAGTCCCTGAATCTACTATTATTGACTACTGACTACTAGTACAGACTAGTACTACGAGTACTGATTAGTACTACTATTACAGACTAGTACTACTAGTACATACTACATACTACAGACTACAGACCAGTACTACGAGTACTGACTACAGACTACTACTGCTACTATTACTGACTACAGACTACTAGTACTAATTACTGACTAGTACTGACTACTGGTACAGACTACTATTATTGTCTATTGACTACTAGTACAGACTACTGTTATTGAAAATTACAGACTACTGATTACTGACTACAGAGTACTATTACAGACAAAGTACTCCTTGAATATACTACTCTTGACTACAGACTAGTACTACTACTCCCTAGTACAGACTACTGATTAGTGACTACTGCTACTATTATTGACTACAGACTAATACTGATTACTGGCTATTGATAACAGACTACTGACTAGTACTATTTATTACTCACTAGTACTACTGACTAGTACTACTACAGCTACTATATTTGTCTATTGATTACTACTGATTACAGACTGAGTACTCCTTGAATCTACTACTGATTACTGACTACTAGTACTATTAATTACAGACTACTATTGACTACAGACTGAATGTTGAACAGGGGGAAGTTATACATTTCACATGGGTCAATATGTAATTTCTAGAGGAAACAATAAACATCCAATGAAATCGGTATGAGAAAGTATTGATCTAAGGAGGTTTTAAGAAATGGGCTCCATGAAATCAATCCAAGGAAGTTTGTCTGAGAAGGATTGTCTGAGGAGATTGTCTGAGAAGGATTGTCTGAAAAGGATTGTTTGAAAAGGTTTGTTTGAAAAGGTTGGTCTGAGGAGATTGAGTTGAAATGGTTACATTGAACGTCTTTTTGGAGATTCAAGGAGTAACTACTTTATGGTCTAGAAGGGAAATACATAGAGTCAGCCTTGCGTCTATGGGAGGTTTACTGGAAAGCTTAGTTAAAGGATATTGTATTAGTTTATCAACCACAATAATATAAAACGAAGATCACTACTATATCTTGAATTACAAGAATTATTGTTATTAGTACACCCGGGAGTCAACGTATGAAAGATGAAGAACATAGCTTAACAAGAATCACTACTGAGGGAATGGACAAGAGAGAGAAGAGAGAGAAGAGAGAATACTCAATGATTGTTCATCATGAATAAGGACTTCTACAATAAGAAACAATTACTATATCTGGTTAAATCCATGGGAGTCTTATACTATTCATAGACTTAATTCTAAGGAATAGATATGTTGATTCATCACAAACTCCGAACCCCACCTCCACCCCACCTTCAATACTACTACTACTAATATCACTACTACTACTACTACTACTACTCCTACTACTACTACTGATGACTGACTACTACTTCTATTGACTACTACTTCTATTGACTACTACTTCTATTGACTACTACTACCACAACTACAACTACTACTATTGAGTACTACAACTATTGAGTACTACAACTATTGACTACTACTATAGAGTCTAGTAACTACTATTGAACACTATAGAGTCAAGTGACTACTACTACAACTAGTGACTACTAGTGACTATTATTAAATATTATTGAGTACAACGACTACTACTATAGTGTCAAGTGACTACGATCGACTACTATTGAGTATTAGTGACTACTATTGAGTACTATTGAGTACAACGACTACTACAGCAAGTGACTAGTAGTGACTACTACAGACTACAACTCCAAAGGTGAGTAGTATTGAGTACTACTGAGTATATTTAGTGTACAACTACTATAACCAATATTGACTGTTGACTATTAGTGACTACTATTGACTATTGAAACTATTGAAACTAGTGACTATTAATGATTTCTATTGACCAAACTAGTGCTGGAGATTGACATTCATCAAGAGGAGTCGATTAATCCAGAGCCAAACCTAAAGCTGTGTAGTGTATTCTGAATAAGTTCTGTTATATCCATGACTAGTGATGGGGAGTTGGTATTGGTGGGTAACGTTTTTGAACTCCAGGTGCAGATCCAAATGAATCCTTAAAATGAATCCTTAAAATGAATCCTTAAAAAGAACCCCTAAATTCGGGACTCACTATTATTCTAATTGTTCCTAACCAATGAGTGCTAGACTAGACCAAATGGTGGTATTGAATACTTGAATATAGTACGCCTGGTAGTAGACTTTGACCCGATGAATCAGCACAATGTCTCGGTAGTATTCTATTCTATTGAGTGCTACTATTGAAAACTACTACTAGTACTACTACTACTACTACTACTACTACTACTACTACTACTACTACTAGTACTACTAGTACTACTACTAATACTACTAGTGACTATTGACTACTAGTGACTATTATTGAGTACTATTGAGTAGTAGTGACTACTGCTATAGCTATTGACTACTACTACTACTACTAATGACTATTGACTACTAGTGACTATTGACTACTACTGACTATTGACTACTATTGAGTATTAGTGACTACTACTAGTACTACAGTTACTGACTACTGACTACAGCTACAGACTACAGACTACAGACTGATGGGTGACAGAGGATGTTTCACAATTGATAAGACACAAATGGTATCCCAGATGAAACAAGAGTAGTCCCTAGAATCAGTCCAAAATATTGATACTGGTTAGTCAGTGTCTGTGAGTGGAGTAGTAATGAGTGAGTGCGCAGTATAGAGTCAGTATAGAGAAAGGGTATAATATGCACTGCATTTTAAAATGAAACAAATACTTGTGGGATTTGGTTTTGGACACTTAAAGACGAGATCCGTTTTACCAAATAGGAAATACAGTCTAACCATAAGTCTAACCATGAAGCTAGCCAGTCTAGCCTTAAGTCCAACCATAAGTCCAGCCTTGAGTCCAACCATAAGTCCAGCCTTAAGCCTAATCTGAGGTCTAGCCTTGAGTCCAACCTTAGGCCAAACCTTGAGTCTATGGACGTTTTATGAGAAATAAATTTAGTTAAGGAATGTCCTGGTATTAGTTGATCAACCACAATAATATAAAGAATTAAGATGAGTACTAGATCTGGAATTCCATGATTTGATAAACCCATTATACTCTGCTACCATCCTTTGGAAGCTTATACCAACACCCAACTCTGACTACTACTCCCTAGGACTGACTACTGACTTCTTATACTGACTTCTTATACTGATACTGATTACTACTACTATTACAGACTAGCACTGATTACTGACTAGTCCTATTACTAGTACTGATTACTAGTACTGATTACTGACTTCTTATACTGATACTAATCTGCTGCTACTACTAGTACTACCTACAGACTACAGACTACAGACTACAGACTAACTACTAGTACTGACTAGTACAGACTACTATTGATTATTGATGCTGACTAGTTCTGATAGTACTGAATACCATTGATGGGTTTAACAATACTTTGTAAGAATATTATGTTTGGCGTGGTTCTTAATGGTTCCATAAACTGGTACTAGGATGTAATGGTGTTTCATCAAACCATGTAATTCAAGAGATATCATTGTCATAGTTCTTTGAATTGTGGTTGCTAGAGTAATACCAGGAATATCCTTAACTAAGCTTACCTCCCGTAAACTCTCATAAACCTTCCATAGACTCAAGGCTGACTCAGGCTTACTCAGGCTGACTCAGGATGACTCGGGCTGACTCAGGATGACTGAGGCTGACTCAAGGAAACACTCTTTAATATTTCATTTCTGGCCATACCGTAGTTACTCGTTAAACTTCCAAAACCATATTTAAAAGTAACGTTTCATCTCAACCATACCAAAACCTCGTGTGACTGAAACCTCCTGATTTCATGGAGTAGCTTATTGGTTCATCTGAAACTACATATTGACCCATGTGATGTCTAACATCTCCCTGTTCAACACTCAGTAGTCTCTATAATAGTAGTCAGTAATCAGTACTAGTCAGTCATTAGTACTAGTAGTCAGTAGTCAATAATAGTAGTCAGTAGACAGTACTAGTAGTAGTAGTCTGTAGTCAGTACGAGTAGTCAGTACTAGTAGTCAATAGACAATTATAGTAGCTGTAGTCAGTATAAGAAGTTAGTAATCAGTACTAGTCAGTAATCAGTAGTAGTAATCAATAATCAGTAGTCTGTACTAACAATGACAGTACTAGTGGTAGACAGTAGTCAGTAGTCAATCAGTCAGACATGATTAGTAGTAGTCAGTGTTGGGCTTTGTTCTAATGTTTCCAAAGCGAGGTACCAGGATGGAATGGTGTTCCAGTAATTCTTATAATTCAAGAGATATCATCATCTTTATTCTTTGAATTGTCGTTCCAAAGTAATACCAGGAAGTCCTTTTTGACCAAGTTAATGGTACCTTTAAACTCAAGGCTGACTGAGGCTGACTGAGGCTGACTGAGGCTGACTCAGACTGACTGAGACTGACTCAGACTGACTGAGACTGACTCAGACTGACTGAGACTGACTCAGACTGACTGAGACTGACTCAGACTGACTGAGGCTGACTCAAGGAAAGTACTCTTTATATGTTTCCCATTCTGGAGCATAAAGTATTTCCTCCTTAAATCTCCAGAAACACAATTCACCAGATCCTTCAACGTCCTTAGATCAATACATCCTTGGATTGACTTTATGGAGTAGCTTATTGTTTCATCTGAAATTGCATATTGACCCATGAGATATCTAACCTCTCCCTGTTCAACAGTCATAGTCTATAATAGTAGTCAGTAGTCAGTAGTCAGTAGTCAGTAGTCTGTAGTCAATAATAGTAGTCAGTAGTCAGTACTAGTAGTCAGTACTAGTCAGTAGTCAGTAATCAGTAGTAGTAATCAGTAGTCAGTAGTCTGTAGTCAATAATAGTAGTCAGTACTAGTAGTAATCAGTGTTGGGCGTAGTTCATCTTTGCATAGGTTGGTCCAGGGTGTAGTAATGTTTCATCAAATGTAATTCAAGAGATCTCATCATCTTTGTGCTTTGAATTGTGGTTGCAAAACTTAGGAATATCCTTAACTAAGCTTAGTTCCCGTAAACTCTCATAAACCTTCCATAGACTCAAGGCTGACTCAGGCTTACTCAGGCTTACTCAGGATGACTCAGGATGACTCAAGGAGCGAGATCTTCATATGTTTCTTTCTGGACCATAAAGTAGTTACTCCTTCAATTTCCAAAGATGTATTCAAAAGTACCGTTTCATCTCAACCATACCAAAACCTCTTTAGACTGAAACCTCCTGATTTCATATAGCAGCTTATTGGTTCATTTGAAACTGCATATTGATCCATGAGATATCTAACCTCTCTTCTGTTCAACACTTCTGAGGGCTCGACAGAGCTGTTTTAGTATTTGCTATTGAAGCAAAGAAACAAAGAAGCAAAGAAACAAAGAAACAAAGAAACAAAGAAACAAAGAAACAATTGAAAATCCAAAAGAGGAAAGAAATGGTCCATCAATTGATGTGGAAATCATCTTTTCTGACACGAATGGCCACAAGACTTAGTGTTTCATGTCTATGACGTATGAAATTTCTAGGGTCCAAGACCATTTGGAAATCAAACGGCCGCATATTTTCCCCTAGAAGTTTGGAATTGTTGACATATCCAAAAGACTTTTTAGTAGGAACTTCTCCGGGAAAAGCCACTCCAGTATCTTCCAAGGTGAATCTGGGGACAGTCTTGCTTTTGAATTCCGGAAATTTGGAGACTCAAGGTACTCAAACTGCAGCATAGGAATCATTTGGAAGTTATCATTGACTTTGGCATAAAAAAATACCCTCTGTTCCAGTAATTCCAGTAATTCCAGTAATTCCAGTAATTCGATTACTTAATCTGGCCATAAACCCGTACATCCCGCCATTTCAGTTGATCCTCTCCAGCAAATTACATTCACTTGTATCATCTGAAACACTGAAACACTGAAACACTGAAACCTTTTCTTATAGTTCTATACAGCTCTGAAACATCTGAAACTGTTGAAACCGATGAAACATCTGAAACTATTGAAACCGATGAAACTTGGGATGAAACTTGGGCTTGGGTTTGGAATAAGATCTCCTTAGCATGAAATTTGATGTAATTTGATGGAAATTGATGGAAATTGGTGAAAAATTGGGGTAAATTGGCGTAAATTGGCGTAAATTGGTGTAAATTTGATGGAAATTGATGAAAATTGATGTAATTTGGTGTAAATTTGATGTAATTTGGTGAAAATTGATGTAAATTTTGGGTAAATTGATGGAAATTGATAGAAATTTGGGGTAAATTGGTGTAAATTGATGAAAATTGATGAAAAATTGATGAAATTTGGTGTAAATTGGTGTAATTTGATGAAAATTGATGTAATTTGGTGAAAATTGATGAAAATTAATGAAATTGATGAAATTGATGAAAAATGGTTGTAAAAAAAAGAGGGAAAAAGAGACTAATTTATAGGTCTGAGTCAAGGTTTCAGATTGTTTTTAAGTGCACTCTCGCAGTCTATATACTGTATACAGGAAGAATAAAAGGTTCTGTATATTAAGATTCTGTATATAAACTTGAACAAGAGTAATAGGTAATAATACCGATTTGGAAGTAATACAGGTAACAATGATTCCCGATTTGGTAACGATTCCCGATTTGGTAATAATACCGATTAGGAAATAATACCGATTAGGAAATAATCATCCCGATTAGGAAATATTTCACCGATTGCATGGTGACTTTGGAAGTGGGTAAAACAGACGTGTGCTTATTGTGCAATACACTCCAGATATTTCTCCTTCAATCCCATTTTCAATGGCCCTTTCTATCAAATCACAACCAGTTTCACAATTGATTTCTCAATTATTAAATAATAAATATTGCTGTATAATTATGCAGCTTTGGTCTTTAATTGGAGCCCGTGCCATTTTGCGATTTCCTCCTTCAAAACCTCATTGACCAACCGGTGTTGTTTGATCATTGGAATACCCTTGAACGAGGCGCTTTCCACGGAGATTGCAAACATCGAGCCGCATCCACCGCTAACATCACGAACCGCCAACGTCAGGGGGGAGAATGCCGACTGGAGCATGTCGTAAATTTTCTGCTCGTATTCCTCCATTGGCGGTGTGGAAAGTAGCCGCATTGGGCTGAAAGTGGTACCGTTGGAAAGCCCGAAGCGAGCAGAGTACTTCAGTACCACTTTCGGTGTAGTGAACCGCATACCACACGTTCTAGCAGGAAGAGAGAACATGGTGGAGATATGACTTGAATCTGCGTTACTAATGACCGCGGGCTGTATACAGGTTTGAACTATTAATATGCAGGACCAGAGTATTAGTATGCAGGTCAAAGGTGGTTTCCGTTGGCACTCATGACTTCCCAGAATTAAAACGGGAATATATCGAGGTTCTACTGGAGAATATAAAGTAGTTGATTGAGAGTGTGATTTTTGTGTTCTAGGCCTGTATATTCTAGTATATACTGCATGCAACGTTGAATCCTGCATTCAAGACGTGGAACATCCAAGTCACGTGATCCACATCTTTCTACCTATTTAGTGACATACACCCTTTAAACACGGGTTTAAACCAGTGCCTACTCTTTTAGCCTAGACTATTACCCCGGATCTCAAAGTTGGACTTTCTAAGTACTTGTTTAATGAAGAGGAGTATCACCCTCGGAACTGGTCACGTGATTTTATCACGTGCAAATAGAATTCATAGCATAACTTTCTTCACATGCCAGTAAATGGTTTCCCAAAAATAGGAGGTTTTCCTCGACTGGGAACCAATTGATAACTGTCCAAAACAAGAAGAATGACTCTTTTGTGTGGAGGATAGAACGACCTGAGTCAATAGGTCGGAACTGTATATAAGCCCTCCCCCGGAATAAAGCAATTCCGAGGACCACGCCCTCGGAACTAGTCACAAAGCCGAAAACAAACTAAAAAACTTCTCCATAGTCTATTAAACAACCTTATACTTATTTCAATCATTCCATCTTTTAATATATTCATATTCATATGTTCATAATCCTGCACACAGTCCCTCCTCCATAATCCTGCACACAGTCCTTCCACCATAATCCTGCACACAGTCATTCCACCATAATCCTGCACATAGTCCCTCCACCAAATCCTGCACGCAGCCCCCCACCATAATCAAAGTGCATTCTCATCCTCTCCTCACTTCCCACTACCATGAGAATCGTCATTTGTGGCGATGCTTCAGTAGGCAAACTGAGTCTCGTGACTCGACTCGTTAAAGATGATTTTACTGCTGTACCATCTCTTCTTCCCCCCGTGACCATCTCGAAAGGAGATTTCGAATCGCTTAATCCTGATCTGGAAACAGATTCTGACACGTTTGCAATTTCAATAGCTATTCCTACTTCTACCACTCTCATAGATACTTCCCATTCGGATCATACTACTTTAAACCGGGAGTTGAAGCGTGCAGATGTGATATTATTGGTGTACAGTGATCACTATACATATGAGCGAATCCTGCTCTATTGGATGCCGAGGTTCCGAGCATCGGGGGTCAATTTACCAATAGTGGTTTGTGCTAATAAATGTGATATTCTCAGGGCATCAGATATATCAGTACTTAATGCAGATGAGTTTCTTCCCTTGGTAAATGACTATAAGGAGATTGAGGCATGTGTACGGACGAGTGGTAAGAATAAGCTCAATGTGGTGGAAGCATTTTATTTATGTCAAAGAGCAGTTACTCATCCTATGCTGCCAATTTTTGATTCCAAAGAGGGGAATTTGAAGCCTGCATGTGTCCAGGCTTTAAAACGGATCTTTTTCCTTTGTGATGCTGACCAAGATGGAGAACTTAGCTATGGGGAATTTTCAGCCCTTCATTCCAAGTGTTTTGGCAAGTCGTGTACGGAACAAGATTATTTGGAAATCGTGCAAAAACTTAGTGATAAGATCATGCCTGCTCGTTCTGGTAGTGGCATCTCGGAGAGTGCTTTTATTCTCTTGAATAAGGCATATGCAGAACATGGTCGACATGAAACTATCTGGTGGATTCTCCGTGCGTTTCATTATACTGATTCACTTTCTATTAGTGATAAGTTTCTTTATCCCAAGATTGATGTTCCATCTACTTGCAGTGTGGAGCTCTCTCCTATGGGGTATAAGTTTTTCGTGGACCTTTTCCTTAAATTCGATAAGGATAATGATGGTGGACTCAGCGATGAGGAATTGGCTCTGCTTTTTCTTCCTACCCCAGGATTACCCAAGCTTTGGATCGAGACCCAGTTCCCCAAATCTATAGTCCGTAATGATGAGGGCTATGTGACGTTACAGGGCTGGCTTGCACAGTGGAATTTGACCACCTTTCTCGATTTTAAAACCACTCTTGAATACTTGGCATATTTGGGTTTCAATGGAAGTTCTGTTAAGGCCATCAAGGTTACCAAAGCTCGGAAACTGCGTCAGAAACTGGGCCAAAGCTATCGCGGCCCGGTCAATGATCGGAATGTATTCCATTGCATTGTTTTGGGTGCTCCCAATTCGGGAAAGACTTCCCTTTTAGAGTCTTTCATTCATGGCTCTTATAGTGACGTTTACCTGCCTACAATCACTCCCAAAGTATGTGTGAAGGATATTGATTTACGTGGTGGGAAACAATGCTACCTTATGTTGGAGGAGTTGGGAGAACTCGAGCCAGCAGTGCTTGAAAACCAGAAACGACTCGACCAGTGTGATGTTATCTGCTATGCCTATGACTCATCGGACCCAGAACTGTTTCAGTACTTATTGGACCTCCGCCACAAGTATACTCACTTAGTGAGCAATATTCCCTCGGTGTTTGCTGCATTAAAAGCTGATTTGGATAAACAACAGCAACGGAGTGATGTTCAACCTGAACCATATACACGTGATCTATTCCTAGGGTCGCCTCTACATATTTCGAGTTCGTGGCCTTCTTCTATCCATGAATTATTGATCCAATTGGTGGATGCAGCTAAGGTACCCAGTACAGCCACCCCGGGGCTCGAAACCCATCCTCAAACAAGCAATCTTGAAGATATGAGACATGTTTTAGTAGCTGGTGGTGCTATAAGTGTTGTGGCGATATTTCTGCTTTGGATATTCCGAAGTTCTCAACGGCAGGTTTCTTAGTGATTGAGGTTTAGAGAAGAGAGAGGAGTGATGTGATTAAAAGAGAGAGGAGAGATGTGATTAAAAGGGAAAAGAGAGATGTGATTAAAAGGGAAAAGAGAGATGTGATTAAAAGAGAGAGGTGTGATGTGATTAAAAGAGAGAAGAGTGATCTGATCCAAAAGAGTGTCTGGTATATTGAAGATGGTATATTGAAGATGGTATATTGAAGATGGTATATTCCGGAACAAAGTGATTTCCAATTCTCCAAAGAGATCAAACCGTCTATGGGACATTTTTGGAAATACCGAATACTGATCTGGGATATCCATAAGAAATACATTAGGATGGAGGTAATACTGAGTCAGTGATGGTCCAGCCTAGGACCATTTATAGACCACATGAAGGGAAATAAAGTGCAAAGAAAGATAGCATCGAAATTGATGAATGTCTTTTATAGAATCAGATCTACTATACTACTAGATATTGAGGTTCCTGACTGAATAGGGTTACGACTGAATAGGGTTCTTGACTGAATAGGGTTACGACTGAATAGGGTTACTAAGTATAGTTATAGTGGTGGTCTTTTTTTATTATTCCATCACGCACTTTATGGGCCGCGCACGCCGCGATGCGCATCATAAAATCTGCACTCCAAATCAACCATTTCATCAATCATGTCTAAAGAATTCAAACCAGTCACCGTCCAAAAAGCCATTCCTAATACGTTTGACCTTGGAAACTTGGCCACTTTCGATGCTAACCCCTTGGATAATTCCATCTTGAAAGATGACTCCAAAAAAGAAGCCTACTTAGCTTCCATCACTAGAGACAACCTTCAGCTCCTTATCAACCAAGTACTTTCGTTACCAATCAAAACAACTACTGATACCCATGGACTGTCAACCGGACAAGATTCCACCATGACTCTTATTCAATTACCTGAACCCACCACGGAGTTACCTCGGGAAAAGTCGCTTCCTAAGGAGAAACCAAAGACGAAATGGGAGAAATTTGCTGAAATCAAGGGCATTAAGGCTAAGCAAAAAGATGGTAAAATGGTGTATGATGAAGCTTCGGGAGAATGGGTTCCAAAATGGGGTTACAAGGGTAAAAACAAGGCACTTGATGATCAATGGTTGGTGGAGATTGAAGAAAAGGTCAAGGGTACACCGGATGAAATGGTTGATCCACGTACCTTAGCACGAGCTGAACGGAAGAAGCTTGTGAAGAAGAATGAGGCTCAACATAAACGGAATCTCCGTAACCTGGGAGTTTAGTGAAGATGGTTGTATGCAGGATTATGTTCATGTGCAGGATAATGATTATATGCAGGATTATGTTCATGTGCAGGATAATGATTATATACACTACAAAGGTTGTCTACAGGATAACACTACTTTATACAAAACAGAGATGTATAATTCAAAAATTTAAAGGTTTGGCTTGTGGGTACGGTTTTATGCAGGTTGATTTCCATAGAATTATATCCCACCCTAATCCAAAAGTATATACTTATATACAGGACGAAATGTTTATAGTCTAGACTTTTAAGCTTCAACTTAGTATACAGTATAGGAAGTGTACTATATGCAGTACAATGATTAATTAAAGAGATATACAATTCTTATCCATCAGTCTGTTTGAATATAGAGTGTCTTAGGGTTACATGCAGTACCTTCCTAAATAGGAAATTCTCGGGTATATGCAGTACCTTCTAAAATAGAAGCTTAACCTGCCTTGCATTATATACAGTACCTTCCAAATACTAAAACATCGTATAGATTTCAATTCTATTGCCTCTGGTGATAATTGCAAATTTGTAAACCTCCCAATTCTTGGACTGTATACAGTAGTGTGCAGTACACATCTAGACTCCAACCCCATGAACATACCAAACGTTGAATGGAACTGAAATTGTGATTTAACGAATTCTACTACATGCAGTACACTAGTAAAGAAGTAAAATTAAATTATATCCATTAGAATCGTAGTACTATGGCCATCCTTGTTGGTACTGCATATAGAGTAAAATATAATCTATATGCAGTACCCCCCATTATTTCCACTTGGTTCCATAATTCTTCACTATACTATAAATGTGGAGTTTATAACATGGTCCTGCATAGTGTGTATTGAATTATGGATCGTCATACTTGACTGACTTGGTGGATACTATAGCATTCAGTCCACTACCATATGCAGGACAATACTATCAGGCCGTCCATACACCAGACATTTGATCTAGCACACAGGCAATTCAGGCCAAGCGAATTTACGACGTTAGCTATATAGACATGTGTGTATTGGATAGTGTAGAATAACACAACACTAGAGAAGTACGTTTTACTTGAATGCAGTCTTTTTTACTTGTATGCAGTATATTGGCCCTTATATACAGTCTCTCTGACTTGTATGCAGTACATTCGTCCTTATATACAGTCCAGTTACGTTATATACAGGATTGCCCTTATGTGCAGTCCCATTATATTATATACAGTATTGCGTCTGATATGCAGTCTTGCATCATTATATACACGTTTCACATCTTATATACAGCATTGCATCATTATATACAGCATTGCATCCTTATATACACGTTTCACATCTTATACGCAGTATTACATCATTGTATACAGGTATCACATCTTCTATGCAGTATTATATCATTATATACACGTTTCACATCCTATATACAGTATTGCATCATTATATACAGGTGTCACATCTTATGTACAGTATTACACTATTGTATACAGGTTTCATGTCTTATATACAGTACTTCCTATATCATGGCTTACAGTCAACGGAGAGCCATTAAAAGGATACTAGACCATATAGTAGTGATTATATACTATTATGTGCAGTACCAATGTTTCAATTTCAATTAAAGTATGATAATACATCTTTCCTTATATGCAGGACGTGTATAATAGAATTTGTAATGAGTTAAAGTCATATAGGAAATTGTCCAATTAAACATTAGTAAAGTAGAGGGTTTATACTATACTAAATGGTGTTATCCTGCATATAGCACGAGACATTGACTTATGTGCAGTACCCATGTGATTCTCCAAATGGGTCACTACAATCGTCATTAGTGTCTGTTTATACCTAATATGGAGACGGTTTATTCAGTAGTGTATATAGTATATTAGACCTATATAGTCTTAGAAGTTTTGGCTTATATGCAGTACATGCAATATATATGTACATTTTTGTATACAGGATGATAGAGTAGTGTATATTACACTATATATCCTATTTAATATAGTACACTAGTGTATAAGATATGAAGGTGGTGTAGTAGGATTGGTGTTAGATGCAGGATTGGTGTAATATGCAGTACAATATTCACTATGCAGTACAATATTATATGCAGTATCTTGACTACATCCATAAAAGAGCTATCATTTTGAGTAGTATAGAAGTTAAATTATTCAGTAAGGTTATTCGGTACGTTAGATGCAGTACCCTCCATTATACAGTATGACGGATTTAGTATTTAGTACCATATAGAGTGTATGCAGTACATTATGTTCATCGTGGTGTACACAGTCTATTGAGTGTTGTAAAGTGAATTAATAAAATTAAATTGGTTTATGTGGTCCTGCATCTAGTCACCATCTGAACTACACAACCATATAGAATTAACTAATCCTGTGGACAGTTTATTGGAGAATAGATTGTTGTGCGGAGTGTATATAATTCTAATACTGTATATAGTGCGGAGACTGTATACCGCGCAGACTGTATACAAGGCAGACTGTATACAACGCAGACTGTATACAACCCAGCCTGTATGCCGCGCAGACTGTATACAACGCAGACTGTATACAACGCAGACTGTATACAACGCAGACTGTATACTGCGCAGACTGTATACCGCACAGGGTTTGCTATAGCGCGCAAAGTGCGGAGGGAGAGTCTACTACAACATGACCCCAGAACTTGACCCCAAGGGATATGAACCAATGATTGACGTATGTATGAGTAAACCGGAATACTTCAATCACGTGTCATTCTTCTCAATACTAACATTAGGCTATTTTGAGCGTGGCTGATCTTGAGCAGATCACAGTTAAGAAAATCAGGGCTGCTCTCCTGGAGTTATTCTCAATAGACTTTTCTCCCTATAAAGTATGTATTATGATTTGAATATGAGAGGTGATGAAGAATTTTTAAATGGTTTTAGGAATTGATTCTGATTTGACTTCTGAAGTGAGATGAGATTATTTGAAACATGTGAAACATTTGAAACATGTGAAACCATGTAAATCATGGCTGAAACATGTGAATCATGGCTGAAACCATGTGAATCATGGCTGAAACCATTGTGATACTACCATGACTACCATGACCATTATGACCATTATGACTACCATGACTATTGACTATTGACCATTATGACTATTATGACCATTATGACCATTATGACTATTATGACTGTTATGACTATTATGACTATTGACTGCTGACTATTATGACTATTATGACTATTATGACCATTATGACTATTATGACTATTATGACTATTGACTGCTGACTACTATGACTGCTGACTATTATGACCTTTATGACTGCTGACTATAGACTATTGACTGCTGACTGCTGACTATAGACTATTGACTGATGACTATAGACTATAGACTGATGACCATTGACTATAGACTATTGACTATAGACTATTGACTATTGACTGATGACTATAGACTATAGACTGATGACCATTGACTATAGACTATTGACTATAGACTATTGACTATTGACTGATGACTATAGACTATAGACTGATGACCATTGACTATAGACTATTGACTATAGACTATTGACTATTGACTGATGACTATAGACTATAGACTGATGACCATTGACTATAGACTATTGACTATAGACTATTGACTATTGACTGATGACTATAGACTATAGACTGATGACCATTGACTATAGACTATTGACTATAGACTATTGACTATTGACTGATGACTATAGACTATAGACTGATGACCATTGACTATAGACTATTGACTATAGACTATTGACTATTGACTGATGACTATAGACTATAGACTGATGACCATTGACTATAGACTATTGACTATAGACTATTGACTATTGACTGATGACTATAGACTATAGACTGATGACCATTGACTATAGACTATTGACTATAGACTATTGACTATTGACTGATGACTATAGACTATAGACTGATGACCATTGACTATAGACTATTGACTATAGACTATTGACTATTGACTGATGACTATAGACTATAGACTGATGACCATTGACTATAGACTATTGACTATAGACTATTGACTATTGACTGATGACTATAGACTATAGACTGATGACCATTGACTATAGACTATTGACTATAGACTATTGACTATAGACTATAGACTGATGACTATTGACTATAGACCATTGACTATTGACTATATGAAACCATTCTGAAACATTATGAATTTATTATGTGATTATTGTCTATTATAACCATTATTATTGCTATGATATTATTATGGTACTCTGCAGATTCTGATAAAGTCATGAGAATATTCCATAGACGTTAATGAGTACTATTATGGTCTAATGGTTTTAGTCTTAGTTTTATTGTCTAATGGTTTTAGTCTTAGTTTTATGGTCTAATGGTTTTAGTCTTAGTTTTATTGTCTAATGGTTTTAGTCTTAGTTTTATGGTCGTAACTGATCTATTATGGAGATTCAAAGATTATTATGACTATTTCACTGGTATAAAGGAAATGAAGATCATAGGAGAATTAAGAATGTTATTATTCTAGTCATACATTGATTTTGATGGTGTTCAATGATGGTATAATGGTATAATGACTATTATAAGAGATTCATGGAATTAAGAAGAGGTTATTATGATATGATCATACGGATTCTTTGATTCTGATAATATCATTGGTTTCATGTTAATCATATTATTGATTTGGTATTCTATATTATCAAGAATCGAAGATTATATTCATTTGATTCTTTTCAAGATTCTAATGATCCTCTTTATGATTCTAATGATCCTCATTCTCATACAATTACTAACTACAGAAACAAATGAATGACTTCATTTTACAGAGATATTATACTCTTGCAGAAAAACTCGATCAAGAAACGGAAGACGAAGCTAGACGTAAACGTGAAGAAGATGATCACAAACTAGCGCAGAAACTCCAGAGTGAAAACGGGACTCGGAAGCGGGTCAAACGAAAACCAAAAACTCGGGCAAAGAGTCTGAAAAAAGTTACCAACGATAAAGGAGGAATGGAGAGACGAAACTCTGTGTTTCATGCAGAACTCTTAGTGTCAAGTCCTCTTCAACAAGTGGTGGGTCTGGCCCGCATGAGTCGGCCCATGGTGGTTAAACGACTCTGGGAGTATATTAAGGAACATCAACTCCAAGACCCAAACGATAAGCGACGCATTAATTGTGATGATAAGCTTCAGGCTGTTTTTAAGAAGACGAATGTGGGAATGTTTGAGATGAATCGGTTTTTGGGAAGTCATTTATTCAAAGATGGTGAGTTGGTAGAGCCCAAGGGAGAGAAAGAGATGATGGGGCCAAAGAAAGAAAAGGAGAAAGGAATGAAACTGGAAAATGAGCCAAAGAAAGAAAAGGAGAAAGGAATGAAACTGGAAAATGAGCCAAAGAAAGAAAAGGAGAAAGGAATGAAATTGGAAAATGAGCCAAAGAAAGAAAAGGAGAAAGGAATGAAACTGGAAAATGAGTCAAAGAATGAAATGAAGGTGGAAGTGAAGGATGAGTGGATGGACGATGATGAACTTTCCGAGTTGGAAGACTAGAGTTTATGATTACTCTACAATAGTACTCTATGATATGGGAATTAAGACCATGATCTGGATCTCATTCTAGGTGGAACTCCATGGATTACTGGAGATTGAAATCCATGGATTACTGGAGATTGAAATCCATGAATTACTGGAGATTGAACTCCATTGATCAATACACCCACAATAGTACTCTATGGATTATTTTTATTGGAGCTTACTTGCATGAATGTTTATTCTGTGCCATGTGGTTTTCATGGTTTTCATGGTCTATTCCTCAGTCTACTCCTCAGTCTATTCCTCAGTCTACTCCTCGATCTACTATGGATTCTTGCTTTGGTTTGTTCAGATTAGTCCACCGATGAATTGCGTTATCTATTGACCTAAAGAGGTCTATTGATGTCTGGAAACCTAAAGAGGTGTATTGATGTCTGGAAGCCTAAAGAGGTCTATTGATATCTGGAAGCCTAAAGAGGTCTATTGATGTCTGGATGTTTGGATGTCTGCAAATCAAAGAGATTCATGAATGGAAGATTGAGAACTGGTGGAAGTTACAGGAATGAGAAATGAAGGGTCAAGGGAAGAATTGGGGATATCTCCTGGAAAACGGGGTACTGAATTCGGTTATTCCAAGAAACGAGTGTTCCAGACTTGGACTATTCTACACTTGGTCCTGTTTTTCTATTTGATCCTGTTTTTCTATTTGGTCCTGTTTTTCTATTTGATCCTGTTTTTCTATTTGATCCTGTTTTTCTGATTCACTCTAAATGTCTGACTTTTACTGATTGAACGTTCTAATGAACT
Source organism: Metschnikowia sp. 04-218.3 (assembly GCA_002374635.1). Taxonomy (NCBI): domain Eukaryota; kingdom Fungi; phylum Ascomycota; class Pichiomycetes; order Serinales; family Metschnikowiaceae; genus Metschnikowia; species Metschnikowia sp. 04-218.3. The sequence goes on from NLAC01001290.1 coordinate 24,603, forward strand.
TCCAGTCTTAAAACCAGTCAACAGGGCCTCGGAACAAGAACTGAAGGTTACAAAACACTTGAAGCCAATCAATTGGTTTTTCAATTGGTTTTTCAATTCCTTCTTCAATTCGACTTCTTGATTCCTTTACATGTTGAGTGTTTCTGGTTCCCAATCTTATAAAAATGAACCTTTGGTCTGAAAAATACTCGATTAGGAAATCACCATGATCCATACTGAATTCTCTAGACTGATGTAAATATATAAACACCACATGAAGTATTCACTAGGTTATACTACCTATGATTCCATTAAATAGTAGTGTAAAAGTATGAAAGTGTGCATATAGTGTGGCGTGTATATAGTGCGGTGTGTATATAGTGCGGTGTGCATATAGTATGGTGTGTATATAGCGGGTGTGCATATAGTGTGGCGTGCATATACTGTATAGTATAGGATGGGTGGTTCATACAACTACGTAACCACTACTCTAAGACGCTAGTGATCTCCCTGTACTGTACTGTACTGTACTATGAATATTGAATTGTACTGCATATTGGCCTGTACTGCATATTGGCCTCGGCTCAATGTGCAGGAACTCAGGTACAAAACGTACGACAAATTGAATAATTTGTTTCAGTAAATTCAAGCATTGAAGAATTCCAAGGTCTTGACTCAAAATCAGATCCAAATTATTCCAATATATGGTGTGTACTGCAGATAAACCAGTATTGAGGTTATATGCAGGAGAGCCTATATGCAGGACACACTTAAGACCAGCAAGACCAGGAGTTTAGACAACTGAATAGAGAAGTCATTGAGTAGAAGCGAGAAAATGACAATAGGACATCAGTACATCCTGGCATCAGTACACCAGGACATCTAGACATCTGTACATCTGTACACCAGTACACCAGTACATCTGTACATCTCTACATCTAGACATCTCTACCTCTAGACATCTAGACATCTGTACATCTGGACATTGTTACGCACAATTCAAAGATTCAATAAGCTTTGATTGTCTTCTCTCGTAAGTCAATGGTATGGAATACAAAACCATTCACTTCTGTACTATATACAGGAATGCACTGCACATAATTATGCTATATACAGAATGATCCTGTATATAAGTATTCTATATACAGTACTATACTACTGTGCAGTACAGTCACCATTGCTACGAATAAAGAGGACGATTAGGACAAAAGTTACGTATTCAACAGGATTATTTAATCAAAGTGACAGAAAACAGAATCAATTATTACCCAATATCATCACTTTCTTTTCCAAAATGTCTATATCCTCTTGTTGAGTTCTTGGACTAAAAATCGGTCTCGTTGCATTGGTTTACATGCAGGACATTCAAGATATTTATAGAATTTTGACATTTATAGTCGTCCTAGAACAAAGATGAAAATGTCTGGTCCTGTATATACCGGGGAAATATTACTGGAGTCAATATATACTATTATAGTACTTTTTTCAACTCGTGACGTGATATTCTAGATGAATTGGTGGCCAGATTAAGGCTTTATGGCGACTATAGAACGTCACGTGCCTATTAGTTATATATTAATGGAGGTACGGATCTTTACCATTACCTGAACATAATTTTTAGTCAATAGAACGCAAATTGGTCTATTGTAATGGTGGTCATGCTCTGTGGACCTGCATATATGTACCTAATTATCTTGTTGACCTGCATATATGTACTCGATTCTCTTGTATGCACTATTAATACTTATATGCAGGTCACTTAGGGGTCGTTATTTAGCGTTCCTGTAATGGCAGATGGACCAAATTAAAATGGTGATATCATACTATGCAGTTCATGATATTGACCTAATTTCAACTTGCCAACCCCTTTATGTCACCAGAAAACTTGTCGTTTCTCGTTTAATGGTGCATATTCCGGTATATAGGCTCTGGAGGTGCATGGACATCCGTACATCCCCAAAAAACAACTATGCTATTAACTCCAAAATCTAGCCTATTCTACAAAGTTTAGCCCGTTAAAACAACTGGAATTGTTCATTCATTATTTAGCATATCTCTATATTTTTTAAAGACTTATATTAACAAAATATAGGCCTAGTTTATACTAAGAATGGTCTAGATCTCGCTAAAAGTCTAGTTATTTACTATTCTATCTCCAAATCCATTAATCCCCATTTACTCTAATTCCAAACTTATACTACTATCACAAAAGATTCGAAAAAGGTAATTATTTAAATGAGAATACCCTTGAAATCCAAGGTTTTTAGACTTCATTTAATAATAACTCAAGTCCAAGATCTGATTTCCTATTTGGGATTACATCATTGAATTCTTATTTAAATTCTTCTATAAATGAACATCTATCACTATCTATAAATAAAGTACTAGGAGCTGTGGAGATGGTTTAATCCTGAGATGTCACGTGCCCGAGACCAGTACATGCCATTAATAGCCTTACCGTCACTTTGTACCAAATTTGAGACGATTTCTAGCATTTTCATGGCATTTTCTATCATTTCTAACAATTTTTAATACTGAATTAGACGTGGTGGTTGATTTCGTTGGAAAGGGAATAGGGTGTAGTTATATGCAGGAGCCATGAAAAAAGTAGAAAACAAAGAAAACAAAGAAAAAAAGTACGATATTAAAGAAAATGTAGAAATTAATACATATTTAAGAATACAAATTAAAGAAAATATAAGGAGGAAAGATGGAATTATGAGTAGAATTTGGTGCGGCTCAACCCATTGCCTAATCGGGTAACTACTCTTCTCTAGGCGCGCACTCACAAGTCAAGTTCCCAAGTCGCGACTCAACAGCACTTCCTAAACGGCCCCAACCTCCGCTTACTTCACGGTCAATACTACTTGCACATACTGTTCGGGTACAAATCTGCAGCCATTTCAATTCCGACCATCTCTTTCCTGCATCCCACTACCCTCGGCCACGCACCCTCGGCCATTAGCCCTCGGCCATTAGCCCTCGGACCCATTTCCCTCCTCCTCCTCCTCCAAACGGCCATTTCCCTCGTCTTGCGTCCTGCCCAACTATTTATTACCCAACAAATCCATTATCTACTGTTAACCAATTTCACAATAATAACTGGTCAACCAATCAAATTCCCTATTTCCAAACCTGTCAAATCTGTGACGTCATTACCTTCAGTTCCACTCCACTCTGTTGACTGTTTGACTGTTTGACTATTTCCAAGAGTACTACTTCTAGGGTACGAGTTCCAAGAGTACGACTTCTAAGAGTACGACTTCTAAGAGTACTACTTCCAAGAGTACTAGAGAGTACTTAAGAGAGTACTTAAGAGAGTACTAGAGAGTACTAGAGAGTACTAGAGTACTATTTCTAAGAGTACGAGTACTACTTCTAAGAGTACGAGTACTATTTCTAAGAGTACGACTTCCAAGACTACATTGTTTCCAGTGATTAGATTATATTCCTTATAGTCTTGCAGCGAACTATCGTGTCTAGTTCTGTCTTTTCTGGTCTCCTGCACTCCAAACCATCTAGACTGTCTAATAAGTACCATTGACTATTAACTATTGACTGTCATCATTACTACTTGATCCCGGGGTTCTACTGGTCTGTCTATTGACTGTCTATTCCTCAGTACTTCTACTGATTCCCCTAGCCTATTGACTGTCTAATACCTTTAACAGTTGGCATCATATTGTGTCTATTCCACTGACTGTTGCTATAGATCTATTTATTGATAGATGTCGGTGCTGACGCCTTTGAACAGACGCAAGACGTCTCCTCCACATACTCGGACTCTGAGTCTACTATCGGTGACCAGGGATGCTCTGGTGGACAACGTGGACGAATCGAAACTCTACAAGGCCGTGCTCAAGGTGGTTCTCATTCAGTACATCAACGAGGCACGGTTCCAGAAACCCATTCGCCAACGTCACTCTGTACTGCCGGATCGCAAGTCTCGAGTCCGGGAAAATGACCCTGTGATCCCACTATACTTGGTCCCAGAACTCAAAACCCGCTTGAACAGTATAGCTATGGGTCTGTCAAAACATGACGACGCCACTCGGCGGCTGTTGCTTCGTTTTTACTCGGACTTGCTTGACCCAACCGTGGCCAGTGACCTTCTGCGCGCCACTTTGGGCACTTTGGTCATGAAGTTCGTTTCATGTGCCAATAAGGAGCTTGTGAAGTTATCGCTGGTGCCTGCTGAAGAGATCAGCTCCAGGGTGTTTCGCCAAACAGAGCTGTTTATACAGATCATCAAGTCGTTGGTGCAAAAGGATAAGAACGGAACTGTTTTGGTGGCCAAATTGAACGAACACAGTTCCGCTTTGCAGCCGAAAAAAGATCGGGTCTTGGGCCTGGTGGCAGATGCCGATGCCAAGTACCCGGAAATCCCCTTTAAGGTACTGGACATGGACCACGCAGCCGTGCAGCTTCTTCAACAGGTGTTTGGGGTGGACGAAGCTCAGATGCAGGCCGATGTAAAGGCCCTAAAAGCTACGGTTTCCCATAAGGCCTTGATCAAGGATATAGAGCAAGTGCTCTTCTATACAGGCAAGGATATAGGCCGCTATGCCCCCAACAACTTCTCTGAAATGACTGCATACGAAACATGGAAGCAACGGGAGGTTCTGCTCTGTGAAGGACTCCAAAAAAAATACTCTGTTCCGGCCCATATGAAGCTTTTGCCTGCCCCACAGCTCCCTCAAGGAGAAGAATTTTATATCATGCCGTCACGTGCAAACATCAACCCGTTTTTCACGGTTTTATGCAAACTTCTTTTGGAGCATGCCCTGGGAGACTCATTATCATTGGTCAAACCGGCCCGGGACTTGCTTGCGTCTTGTGCCAAAATATGGAGGCTCGACCCATCCACAAGGGCCGTATGCTTCTTTTCTGGAGCTCACATGACAAGCCTAATGGTGGACGCCATATACCGGACTCCAGACTCCAAGGACTTGGGCCCTATCGATTTGGATGCAGCCATAACAGTGCTTATGGCATGCAAGCGAACGGTGGAAGATGGAGGTCTAGACTGGGACGAGAAGCACCAGTGGTGTTTGCAGGACCAGGAGGAATGGGTCAAGCTTTTGGGTTACAGTTACTCACAGGTGATGCAGAGCATCAAAGATTGTGTTAGTGCAGTGCTCAGCAAAAGCATCAAGCCCAAGTTTGCGCCTTACCTTACCTTTTTGGGCGAGTATGTGGAGTCCGATTGCCTCTTTGAGAAGATCCAGGCCCTGGGAGTTCCTGTGCGGTGGGAGAAGAAGTTGAGCCGCACGCTTCTTCGGGCTTCCGAGGCTCTGTATGCCGATTCATTGGCTACTCTTCCCAGAGACAAGACTGTGAGTATCGTGCATATCTTGGAGATCTGTGATGACCTTGTGAGCAATATCAAGATGCTCCAGAAGCGGTACAAGTTTCCCCTTTTGGATTTCCTAAACGTGGGTCATACCTATGCGTCTGTGGTCACGGGGATGTTTGCTTCAGACGCCAATAACATCCTCAAGCATATCCTCGTGCACGTGACGGCCCAAGGCCAGTTCCTCAACTATGCAGATGCCTTGGAGGCATACAAATCATTGTGCGAGATCCGGAGCATTCATAAGCAAGTTTGTGGGGACAAATCCAAGTTCAGCTTTGACCTCGAGACTTTCTTTTTGCCGTACCTTGAGTCATGGGTACAGGAAAGCTCGGACAAGATTAAGAGTTTTGTTTCCAATGCACTTGTGGAGGATGATTTTCAGCCCATGGATATTGAGAGTGATGCTACGAAGCACAGTACTTCTGTGCACGACGTTTTCTCGTTGATTAAGCAATATTTGGGGATTTTGCGTGGGCTCGAATGGCAGAATGAGGCCCAATTGGCCAAGGTTTACACCACACTTATTCAAAGTGTCAGTGCCAGTTGTCTCTTATATGCAAGCGAGTTGAGTGATATTATTATGGAGGATTTGCGGGAGGAAAAAGAGCAAGATGTGGCGGAGAAAAATGGCTGGCTCGAGGAGGTCAAGTCTATGGTTACCCAATTGGGTAATGATAAGCTGGAAGTGCAACCGTTCAACTTCACTCCTCGTACGTGCATTGGGCTTAATAACTTGAGTGCCATGATGACACAGCTAGCCAAGTTGGAGGACGTGATAGATCCCGAGGCCATTTCTGCTACAATGATTCAACACGACCCCGGGGCCAAGAACCAGTACACCAGCCATGTTTTCCTGATTCGGTTGGTTAAGGCAGAAAATCTCCGGGCTTCTTCCGATACAGGAAACCTCAGGCCGTATGCTACGTTGGTGGATACGCAAGCGCGCCGAACCATCGCCAAAACTCGGACCTTGGAGTCCGATAACCCCGAGTGGGATGAGGAGTTTGAGGTGACACTCCATGCAAATTCGCAGGTGACTCTTTCGTTAACAATTTGGGAGGAACGGTTTGGTACACATGCAGTCTGTGGACGGGCATTAATCCAGCTTGATCCGAGGAAATTCAAACACGATGGTATTCCACAAGAAGTTTACCTTGATTTAGACACTCAAGGCCGTGTTTTGACGGAAATAGCAGTGGAGAGCGAGCGAGATGATGCCATATTTGCTTTTGGAAAGGCACACCGAGCTCTTAAACGAAGCCAACAACGCATTACCAAAATGATCGTGGCCAAATTCTCTCAGTTCATCAAAAGCTGCATTTCAAGACATACTTTGAAGGCCGTTTGTGGCAGTTTGGGCAACATCAAACCCACACCTCAATTAATGGATGATGCAATGATGCCCTTATACAATTATTTGAATATGAACCTTGCAGTTTTGGCACAATATTTGACTAAGGACTTGCTTCTCCTGGTGATGTTAGAAGCTTGGAACGTGGTGGTGGGATGTGCAGATGTGTTACTTCTTCCCCGATTGAAAAGTTCCAGTACTATCAAACTGATGGTACCAAAAAGCATGGGATCAGCTCCCAAGCCTGGATGGCAGTCTGCAGTAACATCTGCTGTGGCTAATGTGACCAACTCAATGAATTACCTTGGTTTTGGAAAGACCTTAACCAGTAATGAGATTGAGACGGTGATTGGATGGATCAACTTCTTGTGCTTTGATTTCTTCTATAATGATGGGAATGGACCACCGATTTCTTCCTTGAAAAATGATCAATATCAGCTGTTACTCTTGATCCCAGTCTACTATGAGAATGACGTGGCTCTACTTGAACAAGAATCTGAACGCCTTGCTCCTGCATACCTCCAGACACTTCGGGACAAGAACAACGTGTTTGTTTCAGATGCTGCTACTTTAAGAAGCAGAGCAGGTTCTATAGCTCGAAGTCTGACGATTCGAGCCAATGCTACTGCCAAAGCCCGAGCCAAGGCTGAGAAAGAGACTCGAGAACTTCTGGCGGATCCATTGACTGCACAAACATCTGCTGAGAATATCATTCTCCGGCTTCTTTTGTTGAAGGGCGAAAAGACGTTTGTTTCCAGACGTCTTGAACAAAGGGAGAGGTTGGCTCATACTATAGCCACTGAACGCTTGGCTCGGGCTGCTGCCGAGGGGTCTTTCCGATAGATGTGATTATTGCCCGATTGGGAAGTCGGATTAAGAATCCGAAATTTGGTGGGTTAAGTGTTTGACTACTAGTTTGAAGATTGATAGTTAGAGATATAATAGAATCAAATGAAGATGGAAAGAATAGAAGTGGCTTCATGAGATATAAGTCTCTGGAAAGACCTATGTATATCACGTGACCAACTCAAAATTTGAATTCCGAGGGTGCTTATATGCAGTTCCCTCCTCTCTTCTTATACCATTTTATTCTGTCACCACAAATCCATTTTGACCAAGTACAAGGTTTTCAAATCTGTCAGGGCGTTGAGACAAATTTTACTGTTTGAGAGTGTTGTATTTGATGTGTATGGATCACTACGGTATAAAAAGAAAATATCACGTGCGGTTCACGTGACTACCCTCGAATTCCGAGGGTACTTCGACCTCTCACTTCAAAACACCATCTTTCTATATAAAGCTATAATTAAACCGAGGTTTAGTTCGCCTTGGCCACACCTATTGGCTTAGATTGAAACAAATACCTGTTGATTTTCGTGGATCCTGCATATAATCAATGGGTGTGCATATAGGCATTGGATATGACTAAGCATGCTATACCATCTGCTATAATAGCAAAGGTTGTTTGAATTAAATGCATGATATACAATTAGTGAATTGTGGGTTTTGGGGATGATTGTCCCATGTCAATAGGTCGGAACAGGATATAAGTCCTGGGAACTGCATATAATCCCTCGGAACTGCATATAAACCTTCCGAACTGCATATAAACCCTCGGATCTGCATATAAGACCCTCGGATCTCATTATGTGCAGGACAACTTAACCCCACCTATCGTACCAACCTTCCTCTACAGTTCCCATTCTACTTTCTTATTCTCAATTGTTCTTTACTATTTTGCTAATGCACTCTAGACTGCCCATCATCAGGACCTCTCGATTTCTCACGTGTCACTCTCGGACTTCTTCTCACTTTAATCAGATTATCACTTCTCGTCTTGGTTTTCCGTCATGGTGATCTCCTCCATAGTACTATCATTGGCCTCTTGCTGGATTGTGGTGTCATTGTGCTCCGGAAGCAAGAGTGTGGAGTCAGCATCGAGAGTAGCATCAGAGTTCTTTTTCTCGTGTCTGATTGGCTCGCCAGCCCTGTAACTCTTAACTCCGTTTTTGATGAGCTCATCAAATGAGCCGTTGAGCTTCTTGATGCTGTCCTCAGCCATGCTGGAGTTCCAAGGTGAACTCTTGTCGTTGAGAATGTGTTCTAGACTCTCTCGTTCCTCTGCACTTTCTTTTCTCTTGGCATAGACACTGTTTGCAGTAAAATGGTCAAAGGTTCCGCTTTCAAAGAATAAGCGGAATGAATTCTCGCAGATAGACATCTTGAGCTGGGAAACTGCTCTTCCGTTGCACTGCTCCTCGTTGACCATATCCACAAATTGCTTGTGGAACGGCATGGAGATCCTGGCCAAAGGCACGCCTTCGGTTGGGTGGGACATGACATATGACGTCACGTAGTAATTGTAGCGCTCCTCAGCATTGGCATGGTCATTGATGGTGAGGTCGTCGAGTCCAACAAATTGGATGTTCACCGAGTTGTTGCCCTGTACATATGCCATCTTGAACATATTCTCGTCTGTGCCCATCAACTGCCGCACTTGCATGCGGTACAAGATCTGCTTCTTGGCTGTGGAAGTCACGCTCTTGCGGTCTTGCTCGAAAAGCACGAGCATTTCCGACGTCTTGTGGTCCGTGATCACTGAGTGCATGTGCTTGACCAACGACTGTACCACCTTGTCCAAAGTGTAGCACTTATATGCCTTGTTGCGGTATGCTTGGCGTAGACTCTCCTCGTACCACTGGTGCTCGATTTCACCGTCCAATAATCTTTCGGCCAATGCCATCACTTGATTGTAGCAGCCCTTGGACCCAGCCACAATCTCGATGTTCATTTCCTGGAGCTGGTGCAGCACGAGGTTCAAGTCCTTGGCAAACTGGGGGATTTTGCGGGACTTGATTTCCTTACCCACTGTCTCATCCATGGCCTTGATTTCGCTCAATCTCTCGTAGAGCGTCCGGAAATGCCGGAAAAAGACGTATACCGACGTGTTGCAGAAGAGGTTGTACTTGTCACGGGTCTCTTCTCTGTCTGTTTCGCCAAGAGAGAATTTGGATGACGACGTGGCTATCCATAAGTCTCCCGATTCGTCCATTGGGGCCAATGCACTCTCCTCTGTTTCACTAGTAGGCGTATCGTCGACCTCTTCTTTTCTGGACTTGGTGGACTGTTTTTTCAACACATCTCTCAAGAGATCGGTCTCCCTGGCACGTTTGGCCGAATTGGCGGTCTTTTCGTCACCCGAAACTTCAGGTTCATCACTCTTTTCGTTTCTGTTCGACTCGTTGGCCCGTTTTTTCAATGCATTCTCAATCCCCGCCTGTTCAAGCCCGAAAAAAAGCGCTATAAAGTGCTTGAAAAAGTCACAGAGCTTTTCCCGGTCGCCCTGCGAGTAATTGGACGAATGGTTGATGAAGTACTCCGAAAGCTTGATGATATCAAACACAACCTCGTCGTCAGTGAATTGGTAGTCGAGTTGTTCCTGTGCCTTGGGCATTAATGGGTGCAACCGTTTGTTCTGCTGCTCCACCTTCACAGTGCTGATCTCACTGACCAATTGCTTGGCCGTAAGGAGTTTCTTGTCTGCCTGCTTGAACGTCAAGCCCAAGTGGTCCAACGACTTGTAGAACACCTTCTGCTCCATTTCCCGCCACACCTTGTTCCATTCGCGTTGTGCCCTCTTCCACTCCTCATCCTTTTGCTTCAATCTCTTTAACACAACCGGTACTGCCACTGCTGGGTTCTCGTGAAGTGCATCAATCACCTCGAAGCCCCGGTCTTTATCATAGATTTTGCGGATCACCTTCTTGTAGATGGTCTGGGACGTGTGGCCCAAGCCTGGCGGAAGCTTGAAGCTGGCCTTTTGCTCGGGTGTCATGTTGGCGATGCGGTTGGCGATGGTCTCAAGCGTTTGGATGGTGCGTAAGTTGGCCTCCATGTGGTAATCGAACTCAAGACGCTCCTCCTCGATCTTGAACAAGATATCCTCGTATTGGTTCTTGCGGTGGGAGATGAAGCCTGCATCTTCCGATGCCCATGTGGGGTGGCCCACCCACTCGTCGTTCAACACCTCCCAGCACATCTCGTCTCGGCCGGAACACGGCATGTAGGTCTCGATCTTGGGCAACTGCCTGTACGAAGGCCCGTGGGCCTTGCATAGCGAGAGCTCGATCTGGTGCTTCTTGAAGCTGATATCTTCCATATTCTGGGTCTTCTCCTCGTAGCCCACAAACTGCTTGAACCAGCTGAGCAAGTCGTAGTGGGAGTCGCCCAAAAATGAGTCCACCCTTTGCACAAGCGTTTCTTTATCAATCACGTCCTGCGAAAAGAGATTCAACATCTTCAAGAACTCGCTGTAGGACTGCTTGTTTCCTATGGCCTTCTTGACCTTGTCGAAAAAGGCAAGCTCCTCCAGAAGCGATGAGTTCTTGGCCATGGCGCTGGGAGGCACGGGCTCGGGGATTCCTGGCACCAACGTGGCATTGACCCGGGCTGCCTGTGCAGGCACGGGCGTCACGGACTTTTGCTTGGGTGCCTGGCCTGAAGTAGACCCACGCACACTAGAGTATGTGGCCTCTTCGTTGTAGTTGTTCAGGTACGGCGAGTGCTGCTCGCTGTTTTTGCGGAATGCCTCGGCGTCCATTTCGGTGTTCATCATGGGCACCCGGGCATTTCTGTAGTTCATTTCCTGGGCATTCAAGGCACCTGGAGCGTTGGGCTGAAAGTTACCCAATGGAGGCAATTGGGAGGTGCCGTTTCCGGCATAGAAATGCTGGGAGTCTTGCATGTGAGGGTGACCATTTGATGGCAATACTTGGTGGTCTTCGGGCCTCACTAGAAATGGTGGAGGCTGGTGGTTTCCCGTATCCGGCAAAAACTGCTTGAAGTCGTTGAGAAGATCAGGCGAATTGGAGAACAACCGCGTCACCTGTTCATAAACTTCGCCAATGGGCTTCTGTTCCCGCTGGTACGTCTGCAAGATCTCCAAGAACTGCTTGTAGATATCAGGCTGGTTGGCAAACCTTGTTTTGATCTTGTTGACATAGGAGATGGCGTGGTTGAACTCGATCTGGCCTCCCACCTGCTGCGGATCCTGGAAGGGGGCCCCGTTGGGGGCGTTTTGGTTGTACCACTGGTGCACGGAGGCCTGGTCGCCCAGAACATCGTTCGGTGGGGTTCCGGCAAGATTAGGCCGGGTGGTTGTGCCCGTAGGAGTCGTGACAGTGATGGGGTTCGGATCCGAAGGGTCAGACGAGCACTCGATCTTATATCCCGGCGGTAAGAACGTGTTGAAGCCCTGGATCAAGTTGGGGTGTCCCCGGAACAATGAAGACACTCTATTGATGACGCCAGGCGTATCGATGCTCTGCAGCTTGAAGTCCTTCATGATGTCCAAGAAGTTGTTGTAGATATCAGCCTGGTTGTAGAACTGGATCTTGACCTGGTCCAAATACGACAACGCGTCCTTGACATTCAAGGGCCGGTAGGCGTTGGAGGTGGAGGAACGGCTCAAGACGCCCAGAGGAATGGCGGGGATGGGTCGCGTGGCCTCGAAGTCCTTTTCCGTTTCGGGCCGTGGTTTGTCAATCTTTTCGGGCAGAAGCAGCGGAGGTGTCTGGCCCGGGGCCTGCGCTGAACCCTGAATGGGGGGTTGTACTGGATTCAGGGGATTCGGAATGGAACTTGGTACTGGACCCTGTACAGAAGCTTGGACTCCCTGAGCTCCCGGTACGGGAGGCTGGACATTTGGAATGGACGGATTCCGGGTTTGGCCTTGACTCTGGTTCTGATTTTGATTTTGGTTCTGGTTTTGGTTTTGACTCTGATTCTGTCCTTGACTCTGATTCAGACTCAGAGTCTGTCCTTGACTTTGGTTCGGTCCTTGGCCTTGACTCTGGTTCTTCGCCATTGGTTGATTTTCTTGGGGATCCTGGGCATTGGATGAGGCCAGGTTTTGCCCAGCACCGAGGTCAGAGTTATGCGAGCCATAGATGGAGTTGGGCAAATGCGAGCTCAAGGCTCCGTAGCCCGGAACCAGTGGGAACCGGGCGCCCACGGCCGGCGGCAGGCGGTGGTCATCGGACGAATTGATTGACGGAATGGTGAACACGTGACCACCGGATGTGGACGAGCCACGGTTACCGAGGGCTGGGAGCGACGTGAACGGCACAAATTGCTGTGACGAAGAGTCCAACGTGGCGGGCGGGGGTAACACGGGGGGGTTTTGTCGGCTATAGTTAGTAAATTGAAGAGGAATGTAGATTGGTAAAGTGCTGAAAATGCTTCAAATCTGGAACGGCTTATTCTTGTTCGATACCTTAATGTCTTTATAATCTGACGCCATCTGTTTTTTCCTGTACAATCAAAAGTTCTGTTGTCTGCTCTGTCTCTGTCTTTTGTCTTCTGTCTCTGTCTCTGTCTCTGTCTCTGTCTCTGTCTCTGTCTCTGTCTCTGTCTCTGTCTCTGTCTCTGTCTCTGTCTTCTGTCTTTTGTCTTTTGTCTTTTGTCTTTTGTCTTTGTCAAATCGAGTTTCACCACTCAGCGAGCAACAAGTCGCGTTGTTGAAAACACCAGAGAAACACATCAACAAGAGGAAATCAAATGCCCAAAAAACCAAACTAGCAAAAGGAAGAAGGACTGAAATAAACAAAAGGAAAGTAAAATCAACGGATCAACAAGAGAGATTCACAATTGGCAACATCAGACAAGAATGGACACCAAGGACATGTTAACATCAACAAATGGACAACAAATGACAAACAAAGGGTAAATAATGGACACACAAAGGGAAACCAATAAGGGAATTAATAGATTGAACAGTTCGAGGAATGGACAATTTGGCGGCAGTTCAGCCAGCAGAACAAATTGACAGCCACTGCCAAATGCTGTAAAACAAATAGCCAGCAATCAATAACAGCTCAGCGGGTAATTGATAATGGGACTCATCACAAACAAACAAACAAACAAAAGGATCAAAGAGACAAGCAAGCAAACAACTGGACAAATAACTGGACAAATAACTGGACAAATAACTGGACAAATAACTGGACAAACAACTGGGAACAGAGCAAATAACAAATGGGCAACATGAAGATCCAAGGCGATTCCAAAACACATGTGAAACAGTTCTGAAACACTTATGAAACACTTGTGAAACTGTCTTGAATACCCAAAAGATTGATCCCTAATCAGTCACTTTGAGTGCCTGTTCTGTTTGGGTTTGCTCCAGTCCCACATGTTCTGCAAAACCAAAGGGTTTTAAACGAAACAAAAAAATGCACAAATTCATACATACTTGAAATTCTGATTCATAGGAATGCCTTGGTTGGGCCAGCGGTTTTCTTGATTGGACATGGTACACCAAGGTTGGGGGGTTTGGAATATGAAGAGTGACGAGATAGCGAGATAGAAAAAAAGGGCCGGTGGGGATGCGTGCAGCAAGGGCCGGGACTGCATATAGAGCCGCGGAAATTCAGGCCGCTTCTTCTTTGATGGACTGCATATAATCACTTAAGGATGGTGTACGGGTTTTATTTATTTCCGGTTCGGGCGTGTCATAATAGGAAATCAAACATTTTGCTATCGAAATACTGGTGGGGGCACTACCCTTTTTTTTTGTAAAGCATGTACAATTTTGGGGCTGGTGCACGGGTGTTTTCCCATCTAACATCCGTACACCCGCAACTCAAACCTCCGTACACCTCCTACAAAACCACACCCAACTCCTTAGCTCTCCGACCTGTCCCCATACCTAATAACTTTTCCATAACCAGCCCTAACATACAATACACCCATACACCACGCATTACGTCTTTTAAATGGTGGTGCACTGGTGTAGTGTATAGTTTAGGATTTCACACCCGTACACCTCTTGAAACCCGTACATCTCTGAAACATCCGTACACCTCCAAAACATCCGTACATCTCCAAAACATCCGTACACCTCCAAAACCCGTACACCACATTTTTTCTAAAAAACCGTACACCACCCACTACCTCCACCCGTGCACCAACATCAAGTGCGTCCAACCACTTTCTTCAACCAGCAAAATGAACGCCCCAGACAGATTCGAGCTCTTCATCTTGCCTGATGGAGTTGAAAAGTACGTATAGCTTGTCTGAATGCAGAAACCCGTACCTCCGCATACTAACCGCCCCCCAGAATCAAAATCATCCCCGACACCAAAGTCCCCAATGCCGCCATCATAAAAATCGAAAGGGAGGACCATACCCTTGCCAACATGTTGCGTGCACAATTAGCCAAGGATGACCGGGTTATTTTTGCAGCCTATAAAGTCGAGCACCCCTTGTTTGCCAATTTTGTATTGAGGATCCAGACCGATGATGACTATACGCCTCGGGAGGCCCTTAAAAACGCATGTTCCAATTTGATTTCCGAGTTGGATATCATGAAGACCAAGTTTAAGGATGAGTGGGCCTTGAAGTCGTTGCTCTCCAATTCTGAGTATTGAGATGTTGATAATGAGTGAGTAATGGGTGTTTCATGTGTTTCATATGTTTCATATGTTTCATGTGTTTCATGTGTTTCATGTGTTTCATGTGTTTCATGTGTTTCATATGTTTCATGTGTTTCATGTGTTTCATATGTTTCATGTGTTTCATGTGTTTCATATGTTTCATGTGTTTCATGTGTTTCATATGTTTCATGTGTTTCATGTGTTTCATATGTTTCATGTGTTTCATGTGTTTCATATGTTTCATGTGTTTCATGTGTTTCATATGTTTCATGTGTTTCATGTGTTTCATATGTTTCATGTGTTTCATGTGTTTCATATGTTTCATGTGTTTCATGTGTTTCATATGTTTCATGTGTTTCATGTGTTTCATATGTTTCATGTGTTTCATGTGTTTCATATGTTTCATGTGTTTCATGTGTTTCATATGTTTCATGTGTTTCATGTGTTTCATATGTTTCATGTGTTTCATGTGTTTCATATGTTTCATGTGTTTCATGTGTTTCATATGTTTCATGTGTTTCATGTGTTTCATATGTTTCATGTGTTTCATGTGTTTCATATGTTTCATGTGTTTCATGTGTTTCATATGTTTCATGTGTTTCATGTGTTTCATATGTTTCATGTGTTTCATGTGTTTCATATGTTTCATGTGTTTCATGTGTTTCATATGTTTCATGTGTTTCATGTGTTTCATATGTTTCATGTGTTTCATGTGTTTCATATGTTTCATGTGTTTCATGTGTTTCATATGTTTCATGTGTTTCATGTGTTTCATATGTTTCTAATGGTTTAAAGTCAGTTCTAAGTGAGTCTTAGTCATTACATCTAAGTTTCTACTTAGTCATGAGTTTCTGGGGTTTCTGGGGTTTCTGTTTTAGGTTTAGGTGTCTCAAGTGTGTTTCAGAAGCTTCATGAGTCTTGTGTGAGTTTTACTTGAGTTTCAGTTGAGGTTCAGGAGTTTCATTGGATTGTTATCGGCGAATAAAGGTTTTCAGCTGTGTTTCAGATGGTTTGGGTGTTTCATGTCAGTTTCCCCTGACTTTCCACTGACCTTATGGTTACAAATGAGTTTCAGACTCTCTAACTCTGATATTCTGACGTCCTGACTTTCTGATGAGTTCTGAATAATGATTCATCTCCGTCATGATTGATTGAATTTCTCGATGAGTCGAGTATTCTCATGATTATTCCATGGATTAATGCAGTTGTGAATATCAAGTCACTAATCATGAGTTCAGGAGACTTTTAATCAATTGATGAGTTTAATGAGTTATGATTCCATCGACTATGATACATTGAACAGAAGCTTCTTTTCCCTAAGTATTCTCGGTCTTGTACCAATATGAGTTCAAATCATGACATGGGCCTAAGGTTTGAGTATCTGTGGACATTATACTGATTTTTTAGTATTCCATGAGAATTGTGGGATATCATGTTTCCATTATGAAGAATGTGGCATTCAGTGTTTTTGGGAAATTTTGGGATCTGAAGGATCTGATCATTGAGTGGGATAGTCATTTATCGGAACCATTGATTATTATTCATTGCACAGATTTCAATGGACTTATTATGGTTCATGAGATTAATTGATGAGATCTCGGATGGCCATGAATGGATTCTTTCTGGCCATGATATCTTTTGGGTGGTACACGATGATCATCCAAGCCCAACCAATGAAGAGTTGGAAGAGTTGGAAGAGGTGGAAGAGTTGAAAGAGTCGGAAGAGTCGGAAGAGTCGGAAGAGGTGGAAGACTTGGAAGACTTGGAAGACTTGGAAAAGTCGGAAGAGGTGGAAGACTTGGAAGAGTCGGAAGAGGTGGAAGACTTGGAAGACTTGGAAGAGTCGGAAAAGTCGTCACGGAGATATAAGGACAAGTGACTTGAGTGTGCAATGCAATTGGCCAGGCCTATAACCAGACCTATAACCAGGCCTAGTCGAAACAGCTGGATTCAAAAAAACGATAAATAGAAACATTCATTTTAGTGGAGTATCAATTGGGTATTGTTTGAGAAGATGAACCCAGATTGAATACCCGAGAAGACTACAGTTCTGTAATTATAAGAGTTGTTGGAGAGTATATACAGGAGTGTAAGATTATATGGATATGCCCAAATCTAGGGTGCAGTAGTCATATAAGATGTAGAGACGCACTAGAGAGAGAACCGAGGGGAAGGTACACCCGTGCACCAGACAAGGACAGTAGAAAAAGGCCCAACGCAAACGGGGTTTTTTTCGCTTTAAATTAAACGATATTATATTTATTGGAATGCTGGAATTCCGGAGATTACAATGGTACTCTTGAAATCTCCATATCTCTTCTGTATAACCATTTGAATAATTGTTGCCTCGCAATTCCGGTCTCGTCAATGCAGGTACTGCATGCAGAGCATATACTCCCAAAAATCCTACTTTCATAATAAAATATCCAGCTTGCTCACCAAGACAAGCTGTATTTCATCACGGCGTCCAAGGACGAGAACCCAGCTTTGGTGGATGTCAAGATCTTCGACATCTTGAAGGTGTACAAGGCAGATGCTCCTATGAACACCACTGCCATCACGCCCAAGAAGAACTTCGTGGTTCGTGGTTTTGGGAGGAGGTCAAGAAGCCAGAAACGTCACCAGCACTTCCGAGGCTCAAGGAAAAGTCGAGGTTCATTTCTACCACGAAATCTTTATGCACGAGATTGGCCGTGTCAAGGGACATTTCGGGCCTTTAAACATGGTGGCCGTGCATCCAGACGACTTGGGATATTTCACCATTTCTTTTAAATTGAAATTCTCTATTCTTTACTTTTTTCCTTTTTCCTTTTTTCCTTTTTCTTTTTTCCTTTTTTTCGATTTTTCCGGTCTATTTTCGTATTTTTGTAAAGGTGCATTTATAAATGGATGCGAAAACGTCAAAAAACAATAAAAAATAGGGAAAACAGGAGAAAAAAATAGGAAAATCACTAAAAACAGGAAAAATAGGAAAATCAGGAAAATCAGGAAAAACAGGAAAATCAGGAAAATCAGGAAAATCAGGAAAATCAGGAAAAAGACCCCTACAGAAAAAAAAACTTCACTCCTTTATTCATACAACCATCCATATTTAAGGTCGATCCTTAAAGGACGAAAAATAGAACCCTATATGTGGAGGGCCTATTTAACCGAAATTAAAGAGTATTGTCATTATACAAAATCAGTGAATTATGGTAAATAATCAGTCATTGCTTATGGTCTTAAAGAGTATACTTGAGATTGTTGAACAGAAGAGATGTTAGATATCTCGTTTTTTCGTCTAGGTCAATATATAGTTTCAAAAGAAATAATCAGCATATTCCATAAATCGATCCAAGAGGTTTGGTCTGAGGCTTTGTCTGAGGTTAGGTCTGAGGTTTGGTATGTACGGCTGAAATGAAGTGGTGACTTTTTGAATATCTTTGGAAATTTAAGAAGTACTACTTTATGATCCAGAATGGGAAACATATAAGAATTGGGATCTCCTTGACTCTATGGGAGTTTACGGGAGGTAAGCTTAGTTAAGGATATTCCTGGTATGACTTTGTAACCACAATACAAAAACCAAGATGATGATATCTCTTGAATTACATGATTTGATGAAACAGTAGTACATCCTGGAGTCAACCTATGGAAACATTAAGAAGCCCAACACTGATTACTAGTACAGACTTCTTATATTGACTACAGACTAGTACTGACTTCTTATACAGACTACTACTAGTACTGATTACAGACTTCTTATACAGACTACTAGCACTAACTACTGATTACTATTACAGACTTCTATTATTGACCTAGTACTCCCTGAATCTACTATTATTGATTACTGACTAGTACTGATTACTACTACTACTATTATTGAACACTGACTACTACTAGTACTATTGATTACTGACTACTACTGACTACTAGTACTGACTACTATTACCGGCCACATACTACAGTTACTACAGACTACAGACTAAAGACTACAGACTTCTTATACTGAATACTGACTAGTACTTATTACTGACTACTATAATTGTCTATCAACTACTACTATTATTGGTTACTGACTACTACTAGTACTGACTACTACTATTGACTACTAGTACTGACTAGTACTGACTAGTACTGACTAGTACTATTGACTAGTACTATTGCCTACTACTATTATTGACTACAGACTACTAGGACTGCCTACTGACTATTGATTACTGACTACTAGTACTGATTACTGACTAGTACTGACTAGTACTATTGAGCCGTGACTCATAAGTACTGACTATTTATACTGGTACCAATGAATACTATTTTTCTCTATTGCTGCTACTACTATAGACTACTACTATAGACTACTGACTAGTACAGATTACAGACTACCAGTACAGACTAATACTACTGATTTCTGACTAGTACTGACTACCAGTACAGACTAATACTACTGCCTACTGACTACTGACTACTGACTATTGACTGTTGACTGTTGAACAGAAGAGATGAGAGATTTCTCGTCTAGGTCAATATATAGTTTCAAAAGAAATAATAAGCTACTCCATAAAATTAATGCAAGGAAGTATCGGTCTGAGGTTTGGTATGAGGTTTGGTATGAATAGGAGATGAAGTGGTGACTTTTTGAATATCTTTGGAGATTTAAGAAGTACTACTTTATGATCCAGAATGGGAAATATATAAAGAGTGCTCTCCTTGAGTCAGCCTGAGTCAGCCTGAGTTTAAGGGAGTTTAAGGGAGTTTAAGGGAGTTTATGAGACTTTAAAGGAGTTTATGAGAGTTTACGGAAAGTAAGCCTAGTAAGGATATTCCTAAGTTTAGTAACCACAATACAAAAACTAAGATGATGATATCTTGAATTACAAGAATTATTGGAAGATTACTAAGCCCTGGAGTCAACCTATGGAAACATTAAGATGCCCAACAAGGATGAGGATGATGAGTTAAGAAATCAGGATCTAATGAGAAATCTCGGAAGAACCAAGCAATATGTCCGGAAAGAATCTAATGGAAGTTCATACACAAAGGAATATTTCAGGAAGTTCCGGTATAGAAAAATGAACGAGGTGCCAGAGACCAATGAAAGCTCTTGAGAATACGCATAAGGCATTTCATCCCAAAAGTCGCAAGGAAGAAGTCGTATTATACAGTGCATAGTTGATTCAGCCATGTGCCCGAAACTTTTGTTTTCAGTATCTAAAGAGTCATTAAGAAGATCATCATCATGGCTTACCGTCACCAATGAATTCTCATGCATATAGACAATACGAACTATGGTTTATAAGATATAGTGGAGAAGTTCTGTATAGATTGAAATGTCGGGGTATATGACTAAATCTCACATACTGAACTTCATAACTCTTTCTTATATCAAGTATACCATTAATGAAAAAGACATATTTGGCTTTATTGTTTTTTCTGAAAAACAAGAACATCCTGATATTGTTTTTCTGAAAAACAAGAACATCCTGATATTCTTTATGTGCATAATAAATGACGTATGGCTTTAATCACATACTTAAGGTCTTCGTCTAGAACCATTTAGGACCTAACAAAAAGTTCTTCCCTAGATATCAATTCTAATTGTTGGGTATGGTTGATAATGGTTCATAGGTTGACTCCAGGGCTTAGTAATGTTCCAATAATTCGGGTATTTCAAGATATAATCATCTTAGTGTTATATATTATTGTGGTTACAAAACTTAGGCATATCCTTTAACTAAGCTCAGTGCTACCCAAGACCATAAGTAGATCCTGCTTCTTCCTTGTATTTTCCTTTCTGGACTATGAAGTAGTTACTCCTTAAATCTCCAAAGATAGACCTCACATTCGTTGAGTCCCTTTCTGAACCTCCTTTTTAATTCCTGTAGCTCCCTTAGTGTTTCAGCTGCAAACTATATATTGACCCAAGCAACGTGTCTAACTTCTCTCCTGTTCAACAAGATTAAGGAGCAAACTGCAGTCAAGGAGTTCTAAAAGATCCAAAACTACCTCTTCTGGAGTAATCATCGATAAGAGATTTTGTTTGGCTTGGAGCTTAATCGTTCCATACTCCGGCACCCCGGTGTAGTGCTCGTTTACTAATCTTTGTAATTCAGGAGAGAGTGCTGACATCTTAGTTCTGTGTATTGTTGTGGTTGGTAAACTAATACCCAGAAGCTTTGCTTTTAGTAGGCTTGTTTTGTTACCCCAGAACATCCGGAGCGGGATCTCCTTTTATATGTATGATTTCCTTTTCTGGGCGTAACATGGTCACTCCTTCAAATCGTCCAAGAATAGATCGTACGGCATACATTTCTTAGCCGCCACATTCTTCAAACCTAGACCGATTCCTCATGGCAACCAATTCCGCGTTGTGACGGTTTCATTTCCGCCGTGCACACCCAAGACCTCCTTGGACCGATACCTCCTTGGAACGATTTCATGGAGCTCTTTCCTTAAAACCTCCTCAGACCGATACCTCCCCCTGATTCCGCGTAGCACTCTTATTGTTTCATCTGGAAACTGCATATTGACCTATACGAGATGTCTCACATCCTCGCCTGTTCAACAGATTTAATCCAAAAGCCCACAAACGTGAAGATAAGGTTCCGGTCATTAATCTATACATCGAGAGTCTTTCACTTGGAGGTATTGAAAAGTTCAATTATACACACAACCAATTTTTATTATCAAGAGAAAACGAAACGACTAAGATTCTCACTGAATTACTTATGAGTTATTAAAGAATATGCAGTTTGGTGTTCTTATACATGAGTATTAACAGTTGAATACTGAACCATTGGTGAGGATACGCCTCCAAAGTTCAAAATGCAGGATGCAGAAGAAAAGCTTCGGAGGTAACTCCTGGATATAACCATCCAATGGAGAAATCCCCAAGCAACTGGTTGATATCTCTGGAGTGGATGTGAGGGAAGAATGCAAAGAGATGTTCGAGATTACGCACTTCCGAATGCATCCTGCAGGAAAGACCATTTATGGGATTATCTGGTGATAACTCCAAAGACAGCTCTCTTTTGAAATAATCATGTAGGAGTGATTTAATCAGAAAGCCCGCATGAATCGATACAAAGTTATTCCGTGCATATAAATTTCAATCACTGGTCTATAACTCAAGAGTTTTCCACTTTTTGAAGCTATTCAAAACTTCACTCGTACCAGAGACAGAAAGAGTTCTGAATATAACCAACTCTACAAAATATAAATGATTGAGAGGATCATTAGAGAACCTTACTTATGAGTTATTAAACATTATGGAGGTTTGTGTTCTTATATATGAGAGTCTTGACCATAATGCGCAACACTTGAAGTCTTGTTGCGACAAGTGAACGCACTCATTCTCTCATTTTCTCTTTATTTCTTTATTTCTGTGTTTGTTATAAATGTATTTTGGTTAAGAATAATTCCTTATACTTTTTATTAATATATTGAAATGGTTATTTAGAAATATCATTGCTTCAAATCATATGCTACTAGTATTTTCAGTATAAAGTAAGGAAGGAATCTGAAGCTGGAATTCTGGTTCTTAAGATTATTCAAGTTGGATATTTCAATTCGTTTAACCCTTTAATTAGTCCTCCAAATCCTTAGACTTATATGACCAGAGACCTTTTGAGACCGTTTAAAGACATTTGAGGTCATTTAAAGACAATTTGAGACCGTTTAAAGACATTTGAGACCGTTTAAAGACAATTTGAGGTCACTTGAAACCGTTTAGAGGT
This sequence comes from Metschnikowia sp. 04-218.3, assembly GCA_002374635.1. Lineage (NCBI taxonomy): Eukaryota > Fungi > Ascomycota > Pichiomycetes > Serinales > Metschnikowiaceae > Metschnikowia > Metschnikowia sp. 04-218.3. The sequence continues at coordinate 47,439 of NLAC01001290.1, forward strand.
CATTAGAGGTCATTTAAACAATTTAAAGACCTCGTAAAGACAATTTGATGTCATTTCAGACAATTTAAAACCGTTTAAACTTTTTAAAGACCATTTGGGACGGTTTAAAACCATTTAAAACCATTTAAAACCGCTTAAAAGCATTTAAACCCATTGAAAAGCATTTAAACCATTTAAAACCATTGAAAACCGTTTAAAGATAATTTGATGTCATTGAAAACCATTGAAAACCGTTCAAAACCATTTAAATTCATGTAAAGACAATTTGATGTCATTTAAAACCGTTGAAAACCATTTAAACTCATGTAAAGACCATTTAAAACAGTTCAAACCCGTTTGAAACCATTTAAAGACGATTTAGATCATTTGAAACCATCTAAGACCATTTGAGGTCATTTAAAGGCCGTTTGAGACCATATGAGGTCATTTAAAACCATTTAAAACCATTTAAACCCGTTTGAAAGCATTTAAAAGCATTGAAAACCATTAAAAGCCAATTTAAGACAATTTGAGGTCATTTGAGACCATTCAAACTTTTTTAAGACCGTTTGAGACCATTTCAAACCATTTAAAGACAATTCGAGACCATTGAAAACCATTTAAAGACCTCGTAAAGACTATTTCAAACCATTTGAAACCGTTTAAAACCATTGAAAATCTTTTAAAGATAATTCGAGACCTTTTAAACCATGTAAAACCATGTAAAGACAATTTGAGACCTTTTAAACCCGTTCATAACCGTTCAAAACCAAATAAAGACAATTTGAGATCATTTAAACCATTGAAAACCATTTAAACCATTTAAACCGTTTAAGCAAGGCAGAAGTTTCTAAGTCGAAAGAATATTAAAAACGTATCTAGTCACTCTATAGAACTACAACCAAAAAGCAATAAAATCGAGAATACATATACCAATAAAATTCATTGTTTTATGATCAATTTTCATTGTTTAATCTTATTCATGGCAGAAAATTGGTGAAAAAAAGACTCATAGTTCCCGTAATAAAATTCCTAAAAATTCCTAAAAATTCCTAAAAAATCTTAATATGAAAAACTTTAAATACTCCAAGATTTCGTTTTCTTCTAACCTCTTATTATTTTCTATTTCATCTTTAAAACCCTCTCTTTATTTCTTTGTTTCAAGCCTTCATATGTATACTAATAAGCCTTCATATGTATTATAATAAGCCTTCATATGTATTATAATAAGCCTTATGGTAATAGGTAGAGTATACACATAATATTAGAGCAAAAATACAATTGATTACCAAAAATACTTTATGGTCTCGAAATGTTTCTGTAATGAGTTGTTCCATGAAAAACTTATACCTGTTAGGAATAATCCTGCAAGCCCTAGAATTGAGTATCTAGTGGCTTTGGATTGAAGTGCGAGGCCTTGCGCAAATGGTGTTGAACCGGCGAGATGTGAGACATCTGGCATGGGTCAATATACAGTTTCCAGAAGAAACAAGAAGGTGCTCTATGAAACCCCTAGAGGTTTAAAAGGGCTCCAAACCCCTAGAGGTTTAAAAAGAGCTCCAAACCCCTAGAGGTTTTGGTATGCACTGCGGAAATGAAACCGTCACAAGGCGGAATTGGTCGCCATAAGGAATCGGACCAAGGAGGTTTGAAGAATGCGGCTAAGAAATGTATGCCGTAGGTTCTATTGGACGATTTGAACGAGTGTCCATGTTACGCCCAGAAAAGGAAAACATAGAAAGTGCTCTCTCTGATCTACCAGAGGTTTACGGGAAGTAAGCCTAGTGAAGGAACTTCCTAAGTGTTGCAACCACAATCCACAGAACTAACATGTCAAGTATTTCTCCTGAATTACAAAGATTGATGAAACACCATTACATCCGGCTACTAATGTATGGAACCATTAAGAACCACGCCAAACAACTACTTTTAATATTAGTACTGTTTAATATTAGTACTGTTTAATATTAGTACTGTTTAATATGACTACTGTTTAAATAAGTAATGTTGAACAAGAGAGACAGAAATCAAGATAGATCAATAAGCAGTTTCCAAATGAAACTCGCTCGTTCCTGGAAAAGACTAATGCCTCTATTTCCATGTCTAACTGTAAGGTGTTGTTATACTCTACAAGACCTTATTATAGTCTACAAGAAAATACCGATTGAGGTTTTGAAACTTTGGTTAAGAACTGTTTAAAAAGACGTTAAAAAGACTTTAAAAACAGACAGTAACACTTTGCAGTAACACTTAGACAGACGGACAGATTAGACAGACAGACAGACAGAAGATAGGAGACGGAAGTCAGCGACATAAGTGATGGGAGTTATTCACACATTTGATAAACTTATCCCAAGATGTACTGGTCTTCCATCAGTATAACAAGTCCGAAACTTTAATAATCATATGAATTCTTTGGTTTGGTGGTTGCTAAAGTAATCCCCTAATTAAAAAGACTTTAAAGACGAAAAAAGGTATAGTATATTTGGTGGGTGAATAAACTTCCAATTCTGTCTCGAACAATAGGGCATCATTAAGACCATCTCGAGCTATGCCATGCTCCATGAAATCAATCCAAGAGGTATTGGTGTGAGGTATTGGTATGAATTGGAGATGAATCGGTTACTCTTTAAATGTATCTTTGGAGATTGACGAGTGACCATGTTACGCCCAGAAAAGGAAAACATAGAAAGTGCTCTCTCTGATCTACCAGAGGTTTACGGGAAGTAAGCCTAGTTAAGGATCTTCCTAAGTGTTGCAACCACAATCCACAGAACTTACATGTCAACTTTCTCCTGAATTACAAAGATTGATAAACAACCATTCCACCCGGATGCCAGTGTATGGAACGATTAAGCTCCAAGCCAAACAGGGATGTTAGGAATAACGCACAACATAGTACTCTACTGCTCTACTGGTCTACTGCTCTACTGCACTACTGCTTTACCTTCCTCTACCTCACTCTACCGCACTCCATAGTACTCCATAGTACTCCATAGTACTCCATAGTACTCTACCTCACTCCATAGTACTCTACCTCACTCTAGTACTGCTCTACCTTACTCTATAGTACTCTACCTCACTCTATAGTCACTTTGTAGTATTCCATAGTACTCTACGTCACTCTAGTACTCTAGTACTCTAGTACTGCTGTACAGTACTCTACCGCATTTTATAGTGTTCGGAATAATCCTACAGGCCCTAGAATGGAGTATCTAGTGGTGTTGGATTGACCTGCGAGGTCTCAGGCAAGTATAACCATTGGAGTTGCCTGAGCCACAAGGATTTCTTAATATGCAATTCTTGAATGATAAAAGAAAACTACACCTTCCCTAACAGTTTCATGATCGACAGATGACTGTTTCAAGAAAGCCCGAAAGCCTGAAAGGGTTACCCAACACTGTAGAAACGTATATAAGAACTAGCAGGTTCGCCCAACTAGATGAATTGTCCAGGAATGCCTCCAAGTACCTTTAGCGTATTCGAATATACAACTGGTAGAACTGTTTAGAAATCCCACACCTGCTTAAGTTCTAACATTGATACTGTTGGTGCAGAGAAGGATTGCGAAATGCAAAGGGCAATGGGCGTTGATCTCTCCTGCCATAGCAGTAAAATGATTGTAGCATATTATTCAATTAGTATAATTTGGGTATATATTACTTCTTAATCTATAGGACTAGATACTGGGATCGTTTGGCTGCTGGTGTGTCTAGTATTGGTCTAGATCTCTCTCGTCCATTACTATGGTAGTTACTGTTGAACAGGGACAAGTTAGACATCACATGGGTCAATATGTAGTTTCCAGAAAATAAGAGTGCTCCATGGAATCAATCCAAGAGGTATTGGTATGAGCCTTCTCTGAGCTTTCTCTGAGCTTTCTGTGAGCTTTCTCTGAGCCTTCTCTGAGCTTTCTCTGAGCTTTCTGTGAGCTTTTGGTATACACTATCAAGATGAACCGATTACTCTTGAATACATCTTTGGAGATTTAGCAGAATAAGGACAACCCTGTTCGCCCAGAAAAGAAATCATATAGACTGCTCTCCTTATGTTCTGGGGTACCGAATAAGCCTAGAGAAAAGAAAAGCTTCTGGGTATTAGTTTAGCATCCACAATCCACAGAACTAACATGTCAAGTATTTCTCCTGAATTACAAAGATTGGTAAACCACCACTACACCGGGTGCCAGTGTATGGAACGATTACTCCAAGCTAAACAAATGGAACCATTGGACGTGCCTAAACCACAAGGATTCCTTAATATGGGATTTTTGAATGATGAAAGGAAACTAAACGTTTCATAACTGTTTGATGACTGTTTCAGGAAAGCCTGAAAGCCCGAAAGCCTGAAAGCCTGAAAGCCTGAAAGCCTGAAAGGGTTACAGGGACAGTAGAAAATAGAAAGTAGAAAGTAGAAAGTAGAAAGTAGACAGTAGATGAATTCTCGGGGAATCCCTCAAAGTGTATTTCCCGTATTCGAATATACAACTGATATATCTTCATTTATAAATCTCAGACCTGCTTAAGTTCTAATAGTACCACGATAAAATTGCATCACGTCTACGTCCCAATAAGAAGATAAAACCTGAACTTTTAGAAATCGGTGTTTTTTCCTGGTTTCATTTCAATTGACTCCTTCACTGCACTTTGTCACATGCACTTAAGACACAGTAAGCAAAGTTGGATTTAAATATATAGAGCTTTTGACTTGACGAGATGAAACAAACAGTCAAATGAAAAAGAGACACTTTGGTTTGGACCTTACAGTACCCTTAAGAAAAGAAACTGTTTTAAACATTTATATAAATCTTTGATTTTAATTCTTTAATTTGTAATATTAAGGAAATGGTGCTGACTATTAAATTTAGCTTGTATTATATGAATGAATGATGATATTATTGAATTATTCAATGATTGTATTGACTATTTAAGGTCTTTTAGGTCTTTTAGGTCTTTTTGGCGCTCTTAAGATCATTTAAGGTCTTTTTCAGATCATTTAAAGCCATTTGAGATCATTTTTAGGTCATTTTACGTCTTTTAAGGTCATTTTCAGGTCATTTTCAGGTCTCTTAATGTCTTTTAAGGTCTCTTACGGTCATTTCAAATCATTTTCAGGTCTCTTAAGGTCATTTAGGTCATTTTCAGATCTTCTAAGGTCATTTTCAGAACATTTGAGACCATTTAAGGTCTTTTGAGGTCATCTAAGGTCTCTTTTAGGTCTTTTGAGGTCATCTAAGGTCTCTTTTAGGTCTTTTCAGGTCGTTTCAGAACGTTTAAGGTCGTTTCAGATCATTTTCAGGTCTCTTAAGGTAATTTTCAGGTCTTTTGAGGTCTTTTTAGGTCTCTTAAGATCATTTGAGATCTTTTTTAGGTCTATTTTGGGTCTTTTAAGGTAATTTTTGGGTCATTTAAGGTCATTTTTGGGTCTTTTCAGGTCTTTTCAGATCTTTTTCAGATCTTTTTCAGATCTTTTAAGGTCATTTTTGGGTCTTTTCAGATGATATAAGGTCATTTAAGGCCATTTAAGGCCATTTTAAAGATTATAATAATTTGACGAATCAATGAAATCATTCCATCTCCACATTTATGGATCTGTTTGGATTTGTCTGGAGGACGTGACGTCATCATTGATGGGCTTAGCTCAAAACACATAAACGTCATACACTCTGACCATCGAAACCTCTTCAGAGTCGAAGTGTTTCATTAATCTCCCAAGTCTCAGTAACTCTTCTGGGTCTGCAAGTTTCGGCCAAACACCAAAATTTATACATGGACCGTAGCAGAACAATCCACCTATAAGTAATAAGCACCACACTCATTTTTGCACTGCATCGACAGTGGATTTCTGGATCCAGAATCAAATGTATCACAACAGCATTATTGAAGAATGCTAGGTCTATTACTAACCCATTTTGCCTTGAATTAGAGCTTAATTGATTTATTTAAATACTATCATGACTACCAACCTCTATGGTTCTGATCCCAAGAGGCTTGAAACCAGTATACACCTTGAGAGCTTTATTTCTAATTTAACTAGTGCATTTTTCGGATCAGATTCTATTTATTACTATTAAAAACTTTAATCCAAGATCCAAGGAGAACTCAGAAACAGACTCTAGAAGGCTCTGGGATGGGTCTTTTGGGTACTGTATAGTTATGCGGTATTGTATACAAGTGCATAATTCATGTATACAAGTGCATATTCCTGTATATAAATACATACTTCCTGTACACAAGTGCATATTCCTATATAAAACACATAATCCTATATAAAACACATAATCCTATATAAAACACACAATCCTATATAAAACACACAATCCTATATAAAACACACAATCCTATATAAAACACATAATCCTATATAAAACACACAATCCTATATAAAACACATAAAAATAGTAACCAAACTTGTCTCTATCTACTCTATCTAAATCTATACCTGAAATTCTATCTACTCTGAAATCTACTCTGCACCAAAAGGAGTTAGTTATTGCTTTAGTAAGTTAAATGACTGGATTATGAGTGCTGGTTCATGAGTTTCCCCCGGATGGCATGTTCAATAGTGACAATCTTGCCTAAACAATCCGGTACTTCGGTATTCAAGAAATTGCCTTGTTCCAACACCAAAATCAATGGATGTGTTTGAACAACTCGGTTAGGAGAAATATGAGTAATAGCCAAACCATTCTTGGATACACAAAACTTATGGTGATCCTTAAAGTTGAACTGCACGCAACCATTGGTCATTTCAAACATGATATAATCAGAGTTACGCGTATACCGGTGCAAAAAAACGGTATCTTTGCGGTCATCATTATCCAGCACTTTGGAGAGATTCAGGTTCATGTACTTGGCGAAAAAGTCCACTATCTCCAACTGGCGCCGGGCCTGCAGAGGTGGGTGGGACACGGAATTTTCAATACATGCCCAACCCTCATTTTCATGGAGAATCAATTCCAAAAACCGGTCCAGATTATGGAGTTTGAGGATGGTATTATCATCATTAAATAATACTCCAATATCATCATTATTCATCTGGTACAGGAACCCATACTTATTAGAATAATCCACCCATTTGCTAATAAGAGTAGGGTGATCACATGACGGTAATTCCTTAATGTCCAAGTCCAAATGGCTTCCGCCCAGACTGGTTAAGTTACGAAGCCGCGTGATATTGTTACAAGTATCAGCCAAAGATTGGTGTAACTTGAGAATGGTCTTGTTGAACTTGGAGTTGAAATTCAACTTGCGAATGGTCCTCCCCGAGCTCACTAGACTATTGGGTACAGCAATTTCCTGATACTTGGCCCTTGTATCTCCTGGAGATAATGATTGAGGTAATACCGCTTTTGGTTTATCAGAAAGGAGATCTGCCTTTAAGATTTCAACAGGGTTTTTTGATTTGGGAGTATAAATGCCGGCCTGGGTTTTGGCATTGGAGAAATTAAGAACACTCAGAGCTTTAGACACTTGGTCCCCAAAAATAGGAGTCATGGTGAGTGAATCCTCCGCAGTCTTGGGAGGAAAAGCACCTTTAAACCAAGGATAATCCAAGATTTCATTAATACATGGACGATGTAAGGGATTCAACAGAAGGAGATCCTTAATTAACAGCTTTGCATTCTCAGAAATAGGCTTATCACTAGGAAAAGAATATTCAGTCTTCTTAATGCGTTCGTAAATCACATTCACATCTTTAGCTTGAAAAGGAGGTTTCCCAACCAATAAAGCATAAAGCATAATACCTATGGCCCAAATATCCACTTCAAAAGAATGACCCGTTTGTTTACCTCCAAGAACTTCAGGCGCTATGTAATTTGGTGTACCACAAATAGTATATTTGCGAGATTCTGTAGATGGTAATACAGATGCTAAACCAAAATCCCCAATTTTAAGATTCATATCAGGATCAAAGAATATATTCCCCAATTTTAAATCCCGATGAATCACCCGTCTAGAATGTAAATATTTAACTGCTCCAACAATTTGAACCATAAATAATCGAACTTCAGGCTCCAGGACCCTTTTTCTCGTCTTCAATAATTCCATCAACAGTTGATTTGGACAAATCTCCAATAAAATATATACATTGACATCATCCTCAAAGCAGTCAATGAAATTGACTATATTTGAATGTTTCAACAGTTTATGAATCTTAATTTCCAGTAATAACTTTGTTTTTGTTTTTTCATTTTTAATCAGAGCTTTAGCAACGGTTTTAGCTGCATAAATTCTACCCAGAGAATCTCTCATTTGGAAACACCTAGCAAATCCTCCTTCACCTAAAAAGACTCCTCTTCTATAATCAATACCATTTCGAGTTCGAACAATCAGTGGAGGGGTTTTACATAATGCCAGGAGTTTTTCTTTTTTTTTTTTTTTTTGTTCGTCGTGGCCAGCATTATGAGCGGAAGGATTTTGGGATGGGTTTTGGTGATTTGGATTTTGGTTTTGGTGATTTGGATTGGGATTTGAATTGGGGATTTGATTTGGATTTGAATTGGGAATTTGATTTGAATTTGGAATGTAGTAGTCGTCCTTTCTTCGGGTAGATTTGCTTGGAGTAACACTATTGGCCTTGTTAAGTTGACCACCGTTAAGTGGTTGTAACGGCTGGGAGACTCTGAAATTCATCTATAAAAAGCCAAGGCTATACTGGGTATGAAAGAAAAGGATGATGGATTAGGTCACAGTAAGAGTAGGAGTCGTGGAAGAGATGCGCGGAGCAAAGCCAATGGAGTATATAAAGGTACCGGGAGACGGCTTGCGGACGAAATAGGCAATGTGGATAAATATTGATGTTTGGACTAAAAGAGATTTGTGCGGGATGCTTGCCCTAGAGACCGCCATGGCTCATCTGTTAGTGTGTTTACAAAGCGGCCTGTTTGGGTAAAGATAGCTGAGAGTATTTACAAATGAAGCAAATTGAGCGCTGCGCACTCATGCACTGGCAATTGAGTCGCGCACGTCGAAGCACAAACACCGCGCCATTCGTCTTTCCCCGGTCTATATGCACTCCCCATGGGTCTCTACCGAGTATCCAACCGACGAATGCACACGCACCTACTCAAACGCTGCATGCGTATTGAGTCCACTACTTAATCGCACCCTCAATCTGAAACCACCCTCACACTCACACACCCTCACACCCTCACTCACACACCCTCACTCACACACCCTCACTCACACACCCTCACTCACACACCCTCACACCCTCACCCTCACTCACTAACAACACAATACTCTATTTGGCCAAGTCGCACTAAGTCGTCGCACAGATCGCACTGATCGCACTGATCGCACTGATCACATGCATTAACAAAACCCGCACCCACTAAGACTAATAGTACTAAGCCACTGAAACACCGCACAAAGTCATGGTCTGATTCACAGATGAGATTCGCACCAACTGCAGATTACCACTAAACTCTACTGTCCACTGTCTGTCCACTGTCTGTCCACTGTCTGTCCACTGTCCACTGTCCACTGTCCACTGTCCACAACTGCCTATTTAGGAAATTGGATAAGTAGAATTTCGAAACTAGTAATGGTTTAAAGATTTGGTATAAGATTGGTGTGATTTTGGTGTATAGTGTAAAGAGAAAAAGTATGGGCAATTAGAGTGCGTCAAATCAGAGTGCAGAAGTGCGTGATTGTAGAGAGTATAATAGGATGAAAATCCATGGGGAATCAAGGCTGCGGACGCGTAGATCTCGAACGAGCGTATGTACAGGATGCGCATGTTTATGTACAGGATAATGGTGTTTATATACAGGATCATAGAATTTATATACAGGACAATCCATTATACTCTACTCTACGAATACACAAAGACACTATATTAAAGTACAGGTTACTATGCTGATATACAGGATACTATATTCATATACAGGAGCCCGGAAGTGTCTAGAACTTCTATAATATCTTGTGGATCACGTTGGTCCGGTATATTCTGGCCAATGCTACCATTTTCCAAGTGTACGAGAGGTAAAAGAGAATTTAGATTATTGTAGATTTTTAGAAATAAAATGAATTTTTGGTTCAAGTTGGAAATGGGAGTTTCTTGTTAAAAAGGCACTCGGTTTGAATCCGGGGTTTGAGCCCTGGTGGGCGGCCGGATCTGGGGTCAGAACCGGGGGTCGCGCCCGGAATACATAAACTATATCACGATTCTAAGATAAACAAGTATGATTTTAAACCACGAAAAAACGTGTTGTGATGTCCGGAATTCCAGCATTCCAATGAATGTATTTTCATGAACATTCACCTGAAAAAAGACTCCTTTGCGTTGGTCCTTTTTATGCTGAGGTAGCGTGGTGTACGGGTGTTGTTCCTGTATACAGTCCTTGAATTCCGAGGTCTACTTTCCGGTTCCAAAATCAACCACAGTTCACATTTTAACAAAACATATCTAAATAGAATGATTCTAATTTTGTTATATTTACTTATAAGTTCTATAATTTAGCAGTCTCCAATTTGGATTTAGACCAAACCTCGCTTTTCAGAAACAGGAGTGTATACAAGGCAAAAACTCGTACCCACTAAACCAGTGGTTCTTTATAGTATAGTAATATACAGGAAAGTGATATTAATAGTCCGAAATATAGTCTGACATATAGTCAATAATTTGGTCAGAAATATAGTCAGAAATATAGTCAATAGTACGATCCTGCATAGATGCAAATTGACTAATTCAGTAAGTAAGCTTATTTTCCAGTTTTCCCGAAATGTAGATTTCAATATGATTTAGAAATTATCAATTGTTTAGAAAATTTCTATTTGAAACAAGGCCTAAAATAGTAGATTATTGAAAGAAGACTTATATACAGGATATTGGAAATTCGAATCATTTAATATTTAATATTAGTATATGCAGGATACTGATATTAATAATACTATACTAAGTAATAGATAGTGGACTAGAGATGACAGTGGTACTGGACTATACGGAATCTGGTGCTGTATGCAGGATCTGGTATTATATACAGGACATTGGACTTTATAGACCGTACTACTAATAGTCAATAATCGTATACTAACTAATAGAAGTATATCGATAGTGATGTTGTACAGTACAGTGGTACTAATCAGTGGTATTATACTATACGGAATCTGGTGCTGTATGCAGGACACATGCATTATATACAGGAAACTACTACGATCAGTCAATAACAGACTATCAGTCAATAACAGACTAAGTGACTGTCAATAATACTATACTATACCAAGAGACGGTAGTCAATAATAGACTATCAGTATTACTGACTAAGAGATAGGACATTGGTATTGGACAACGTAGTCATCATAATCTTAGTAATACTACACCATCCAATCCTTTACTATTCTATATTATGCTATTCCATCCAATCCTTTCTACACTATCCTATATTATACTATTCTGTATTATACCAGACTATACCAGACTTTACCAGACTATCCTATATTATACCAGACTAGACTAGACTTCTATAGAGCCAGTAATATTATACTATATGATACCAGACCATGATGTACTAGACTATATGATACTAGACTAGACGATACCAGTACTCATACTATGCCAATCTCATACTTTACTAGACTAGACTAGACTAGACTATCCTAGCCTAGACTTTACAATACTACTACTACTACTAGACTATTCTATATTATACTATCCTATAATATACCAGACGATACTAGACTATGCCAGACTAGACTAGACTAGACTTCTATAGAGTCAGTAATATTATACTTCACTATGTTATATGATACTAGACTATGATGTACTAGACCAGTACTAATACTATACCAGTACTGATACTAGACTAGACTAGACTAGACCATGAAGTGCTATACTAGACTATCCTAGACATTACTATGCAATACTACTACTGCTAGACTTGACAATACTACTAGACTAGACTAGACTATACTAATAGGCAGGAGGATTTCTTGCTGGTGTTGATGGTACCACTGCATTCATCATTAGTGGTATTGCCAAAAGTATTAGGGTCGGTAACAAAGCAGGATCCAGGAGATTGGGTAAGGTGTAGACTTTTGAAATGAACCCACTTTATAATGGTCACAACTATACACACCAATACCAGACTTTATTCTTTACCAGACTTTATTCTTTACCAGACTTTATTCTTTTCCAGACTTCATTCTTTACTAGACTTCATTCTTTGATATACTAGACTTGTAGACAGTTTGTAATAGTATACTATCCTATATTATATTATACTATACTAGACTATCCCATCCTATCCTATATTACCTTATCCTATATTACCTTGTCCTATATTACACTATCCTATATTACACTAGACTTTACTATACTCATACTAGACTATCCTATGATATCCCATACTTTACCATCCTAGGATATACTATACTGTCCTTTACTATCCTTTACTAGACTCTACTATACTAAATCCTATACCAGTACTATACCAATACTTTATTATACTATACTATACCAGTACTATACTCATACCAATACTATATTATACTATCCTATACTACACCAATACCATACTAGACTAGACTATCCCATCCTATCCTATATTACACTATCCTAGGATTTACTATCCTTTACTAGACTCTACTACGCTATGATCTACTTTACTATACTAGACTAGACAACACCAATACCATACTAGACTATACTAGACAATTATCTACTATACTGGAGTATCCTAGACTTACCTAGACTCTCCAATACTCATACTATGATATACTATACTATACTAATATTAATACTCATACTGTTAGAACTTAAGTAGGGCTGGATGTATAGACAAAGCTCTATCAGATGTATATTCGAATACAGTAATTTAACTTGGAGGGAATCCTGGAGGGAATGCTAGAGAATTCATCTAGTTGGGCGAACCTGCTATTTCCTATGTACTTTCTTAATTGCTCGTCGTAACGACCAACTAATACCAAGCTTGACTGCTATAGCGAGCATTGACTGAAACAGCGAGCATGTTGTGCACTAGAATCCACTTATCATTAAGTATTGGATTCTGGCGCTGTTTGAATTCACATCACATACAATACCATACCATACAATACCATACAATACAATACAATACTATACTATACAATACTATACTAGTACTAATGGATAGAACAGTGATACTAGAGATGATACTGAGACATACAGTGCTATGATATACTAGACTAGACTATACTAGACTAGACTAGAGTAGACTACACTAGACTATACTATACTATCCTCCTATACTACTATACTACTATATTATACTATACTAGACTATAGTAGACTAGACTAGACTTTACTCATACTATGATATACTATACAATACTATACTATACTATGATATACTAGACTATACCAATACTATACTATGATATACTATCCTATATTACACTACACTATACCAATACTAGACCAGACTATATTGCACTACACTATACTATACTATAGTAGAGTAGACTAGAGTAGACTAGACTGGACTAGACCAGACTATCTTACACTACACTATGATATACTATAGTAGAGTAGACTAGACTAGACTAGACTATGCTCCCCAATACTATGCTAATAAATACTAATGGCACGACAGTGATACCATACAATACCATAAAATACAATGCAATACAAAGTTTGGTGGATCTTTATGTGTCAGATAATATTTCTACTCTATTGAATACTGGATACTTGATTGGGATTACATCAGCAAGGTCTCTCTCTGTGGATGCAGAGTACGCAAGATCTTTCACTGGTATCAAAAAGAATAAGAAAGGATTTTTTGGAATACTTCCTTATTCCAATTCAGCTTCAAGATATCCAGTGATTATATGTTATTGGAGTTGATCAAATATACTAATGGAGAATAACAAAAGAAAATCCATAAGAGTTTGATATGGTTTTTACCAAAACTGACCCCAAACTGACCCAAAATGGACCCAAAACTGACCAAAACTAACCAAAACTAACCAAAACTGACCCAAAACTAACCAAAACTGACCAAAAATTATAAAAAATCACTTATATACAGTTATACCCATTATACTTTCTTTCCATACCCTTTCTTTCCATACCCTTTCTTCCAAAGGGACCAGAGTACAATAGTCTTTCAAAATTCGTTTAATTGAAAGATCCTTAACATCTTAGTTTCTGGATTGGATTTAAAACTATACCATGAAGTTTCTCTTGAACTAAACTTACGTACCTTAAAATTTCTATCCACTCAACAAGAGGATCTCCTTTTATCATTCCCATTCTCCATAATACGGTCCTTAAATATCCAAAGATGGATTCAAAAGTAACTGAAACCTCAAACTGAAACCTCAGACTGAAACCTCTGGATCGATTCATGGAGCCTTTTCTTAAACCTCTGGATCGATTCATGGAGCACTTATTGGTTCATTTGGATACTGAATATCGACCTAGACGTCATGTCTAACTTCTCACCTTTCAACCAATACAATACCACCAATACCACCAATACCACCAATACCACCAATACCAATACTACCAATACTATACCAATACTATACTATACCCATAGGAATGGACAGGACAATGATACTAGAGACAGTGCTATACCAATACTAAGCTATACCACACTATATTGTTTTTCCATTCTTTACTGGACTATACCAATACTACCAATACTACCAATACTACCAACACTACCAACACTACCAACACTATACTATACTATACTATACTAGACTATATTATGATATACTAGACTAGACTATGATGTACTATGATGTACTATGATGTACTATCCTTTACTGTACTGTACTTTACTAGACTAGACTATGATGTACCAATACTATACTATACTAGACTATATTATTCTTTCTATCCTTTACTCTCCTATCCTAGACTTTACTGGACTATATTCTACCAATACTATACTACCCTATCCTATATTATATTCCTATCCTTTTCTAGACAATTATATACTATATTATACTCCTAGACTTTACTATGCTATACAATACCATACCAATACATGCTATACTGTACTATAAAATACTATGATATACTAGACTATACCAATACTACCAATACTCATACCAATAGTAATGGACAGGACAATGATACTAGAGACTGTGCTATACTTTACTATCCTATACTATGCTATACTATGATATACTATGATATACTCTCCTATCCTAGACTTTACTATACTATACAATACTATATTATACTATATTATACTTTCTCTCCTATCCGGCTATTCTATATTATGATATACTATACTACTATACTATCCTATACTTTACTATGATATACTAGACTATACTATACCCATAGTAATGGACAGGACAATGACACTAGAGGCAGTGCTATACTAGACTATACCAATACCAATACTACTATAGTATAGTATACCATACTAATACTATACTAAACCAGTACTCATACGCATACTAGACTATACCAAACCAATACTAGACTATACCGATACTCATACCAATACTCATACCAATACTCATACCAATACTATACTATACTATACTATACCAATACTAGACTATACTAGACTATCCTATACTATCCTATACTATCCTATACTCATAGGAATGGACAGGACAATGATACTAGAGACAGTGATACTAGAGACTGTTAGAACTTAAACAGGTCTTAGATTTATAAAGAGTTATAACAATTGTATATTCGAATACGGAAATAAACTTCGAGGGATCCCTAGAGAATTCATCTAGTTGCGCGAACCTGCTAGTTCTTATATACTTTTCCCACTGTGTTGGGTAACCCCTTTCAGGGTTTCAGGGCTTTCCTGAAACAGTCATCAAACTATGGAACGTTTTGTTTCTTTTATCATTTAGAATTCCATAGTAAGGAATTGTGGCTCAGGCACATCCAATGGTTCCACTTGCCTGACATTTAGTGGCTAATCCAAAGTCACAGGTACTCAATTCTAGGCCTGTATGATTATTCCTAACAGAGACAAGACAGTGCTACTATACTACTAGACTAGACTATACTACTAGACTAGACTACTATACTAGACTAGACTACTAGACTAGACTAGACTATACTACTAGACTAGACTATACTACTAGACTACTATACTACTAGACTACTAGACTAGACTAGACTAGACTAGACTATACTACTAGACTAGACTATACTAGACTACTATACTATACTATACTATACTATACTAGAGTATATTATGTTTCTATCCTTTCCTGGACTATACTATACTTTAGTCTCGTATACTAGAGTAAATATTCTAAACCTTTAAAGATAAAGAAAACGATATAAGGCAAAAACGAATTCTTCAGATTTAGATAACTTTGAATGTGAAATTAGAGCAATAGAAGAGCTAAAACTTCAGCTAAAACTTCAAATATATTGAAACGATAATTTGCACCCAAGTTTATACCAGTTAATTAAACATATAAAACGTTCCACCACTAGTAGAGAGTAAACTAACTAACAATAAACCTACCACGAGTGCCCAACATCGACAGTTTAAAAATTACCATCATGTCATACTCTGAACTGTATAGATATATAGGAGTTATATAGAGATATACGATAACAAATTGATCAACTATTCTATCTTTACTCCTAGACTAGACTATACTCCTAGACTATACTACTAGACTATGCTATACTAATACAATGATGTACTAGACTATACCATACTATACTCTACTATACCAATACTATGATATACTATGCTAATACAATGATGTACTAGACTATATTATGATATACTATACTACTAGACTATCCTATCCTATACTATACTATACTAATATTAATAGTAATACTACACTAGACCATACTAATACAATGATGTACTATACCAATACTTATACTCATACTCTACTATACCAATACTATGATACACTATACTATACTATACTCATACAATACCAATACTTATACTCATACTACTAGACTATACTATACTACTATACTATGATACTACTTGACTGACTATCCTATGATATACTATACTATACTATGATATGTTGTACTATACTATACTATACTACACCAATACTATTAGTATACAATACTTTACTAGACAATTACTATACTGGACTAGACTATACTGGACTAGACTATACTATATTATAGTATACTATACCAATACCAATACTATACTGGACTATACTATGATATACTATACTATACTATACCAATACTCATGCTCATACTATACTATGATATATTATATTGTACTTTACCAGACTATACCAATACTATACTACTAGACTATGATATACTTTACTACTATACTATGATATACTCTACTACTAGACTATACTATACTTTACTACTAGACTATACTATACTTTACTTTACTAGACTAGACTAGACTATGATATAGTATACCAATACATGCTATACTACTAGACAAGACTATACTAGATTAGGCTTTGCTGTACACTACTATACTACACTATAGTAGCTTTCAGCAAGTCACCAGTCAAGTAAGTAATAATGAAAAGCATGATCGAATCCCTCACTATATGCAAACGGAGAATGATTGGAACCCAAAATCCTGAATTTGAATTTGGTGTGTTTCTGGGTTTTTGAATTTGAAGCTACTCTGATTTTTTTACTATGGTATTGTGTTTTTTGTGTTTTTTGTGTTTTTGGATATGGATTCACCGTGGCTTTTTCTTGTAAAGAGCTAATGTGGCATGGGACATTGTGCTGCTGCTTTCCTTTTCCCATCTTCAAATCCACCAATACTATACTCATACTATACTCATAGTAATGGACAGGGCAATGATACTAGAGACTGTGCTATACTATACTATACTATCCTATACTATCCTATACTATCCTATATTACACTATACCAATACTAGAGTAGAGAAGACTAGACTGGACTATACTTTACTATACTATCCTATACTATCCTATACTCATAGGAATGGACAGGACAATGATACTAGAGACAATGATACTAGAGACAATGATACTAGAGAAAAGACTGTGCTATACTACTATACCAATACTACTATACTATGATGTACTACTATACTACTATACTACTATACCAATACTACTATACCAGTACTCATACTACTATACTACTATACTATATGATACTATACCAATACTACTATACTAAGAAATGGGACAGTGGAACTAGAGACAGTGCAACTAGAGACAGTGCAACTAGAGATTGTTAGGAATTATCCTAACCGCGCCAGGATCCAATACTTGATGATAAGTGGATCCTAATCACATGCTTGACCGCACTTGCATACGCTTAACCGTACTTGCATGTGAGCAAGCACGATCCTTGGAGGCACTGCATCCGCCCGACCAATAAGGAGCTTTGTTGCTCATGATTGGTTGCTGCGGAGAGCAACCAAGGAAAGTATATAAGAACCAGCAGGTTCGCCCGACTAGATGCATTCATTAGGAATCCCTCTAAGTTAATTTACCGTATTCGAATATACAACTGATATAACTTTGTTTATACATTCCAGACCTGCTTAAGTTCTAACAGAGATGGGACAGTATACAGAAACGAAGCAAAAAAGTCATGTCAAGTCAGAGAAATTGGTTAAAGAGATTGGTTAAAGAGATTGGTTAAAGAGATTGGTTAAAGAGCCATACCTGAAGATAAAGTTCCTGGTTCTTATATACGTTTTAGTACTTTGGCCCTATAACTTTCCAGAACCAGTCAATATTAATCATGAACGTATAATTCTATTTTTTGACAATTGAAAATTAGAATGGCCTGCTTCTGATTCACTGATACTAGATACTCATTTGATACTAGAAATAAGATGGCAAGAATAGACTATTGCAATGTTCTAGAAGTTGGACAAGTCTATTTTCAGTCATTTGACTAGTAGTATCTTAGGATGATAGAAGTACTAGATCCTAGTAGATGTAGTAATAGACTTGGACTAGTCTTATTGTGTGGAAGTAAAGGTATGGTAATCCTGGAATCAATAGATAAACTCAATTGAACCACACCAACCATTATTGTCATTAAGTATCAATTCATCAAATCTCATCTCTATATGCAGTTATCAGTCAGTCACTCAGTCAGTCATAGTAATAGATAGACAGTAATAGACAGTCAGTCACTCACTCAGTCAGTAATAGACAGTCAGTCACTCAGTAATAGACAGTAATAGACAGTCAGTAATAAACAGTCAGTCAGTAGTCACTCAGTCAGTAATAGACAGTAGTCAGTAGTCACTCAGTAATAGATAGTCAGTCACTCAGTCACTCACTCAGTCAGTAATAGACAGTCACTCACTCAGTCAGTAATAGACAGTAATAGACAGTAATAGACAGTCAGTAATAAACAGTCAGTCAGTAGTCACTCAGTCAGTAATAGACAGTCACTCAGTCACTCAGTCACTCAGTCACTCAGTAGTCACTCAGTAGTCAGTCAGTAGTCAGTAGTCAGTCAGTAGTCACTCAGTCAGTAATAGTCCAGGAGTAAATCTGTATTCTGTAGAAGTAGAAGTCACTCAGTAATAGACAAAGTCATACTGAGGTAATAAGTCATTGGAGATTGGTGGTCTTTCAATCATAATAATCAGTAGATTATAAAAAGATTCATAAACTGGTACTCTAGCGTGTCCTGCAGATAGACGTTTGCAACGTAAATGAAACCCTTCCTCTTAAAAAACATTCTCAATAATCTGTAGCTTCAAATCATTTCTGAGAATATAGCAATTGTGGATCGGACTGTATCAGGGAGTACACACTATACCATTGTATGTTGGAATATGTCATAGTCAGTCATGGTAAATGTACTTTTTCATTGATGATGAACTCAGATTTTGTGTAGTCACTGCTTCATAGAAAGTCTTGATTTCTGTGTCTTTTGACTTGAGATCCAAGGCTATAACCAGATAAACCTGTCCATGAACCAAAAGTATTGTAGCCCTAGTTTCGGCCTACTTACCTTAAGGAATCAGGAAAATTGGATATGCTGGTTTTGAAACCCAAGGAATCAGGAAAATTGGATATTCTAATCTTGAAACCCAGAGAAGTTGGCATTGGGAGAATGTCTTTAGCTCCAAATGGACTGGACGATGAGGTCATTGACTCCAAAACTGGAATAAGGTGGAACTCGGGATTTTCCTGTCCTTATTTTTTCTGTCCAACCAAATCTCTAAGCATCTCAGCATATCCTTTGGTTCATTCAACATGTACCGATCCACCATATTATGTAATGTTTGATGCTCTCATTCTCCTTTGGCAATATTCTCCTTTGACAATATCAGACGAAAGAGTAGAAGAGTAGACGAGTAGAAGAGTAGACGATAGGGTTCTGTGTAACAATCCTTGAACTGGTGATATGTGTCCTTCATAGATCTTCACACACAACTAATCCAAACACATGTTCTAACCCTCTCCTCCACGACTAATCTGACCCAGTAATAATGGAACTAAATCTCCCACTCATTGGTACCTGGTAAAACTCAGACCTCCAGTAAAATGCATACCTAAGCCATTCACTCATGCAGTCCACCTTAGTCACTCCTTAGTCACTCCTTAGTCACTCCTTAGTACTTCTGTACTTCTGTACTTCTGTACTGCTGTACTTCTGTACTTCTGTACTTCTGTACTTCTGGTCAGTATCTCCAGTATCCTGAACCTCGGAGTAACTAGTATCACCTCTAGTACCTCTGGTATTTCAGTAGTAGTATTTCTACCACTAGGAGAATCATGATGCATGAAACTTCCAAGAACTTCTGGCCGAATAAATTCCAGAATATAGAANGAGTAACTAGTATCACCTCTAGTACCTCTGGTATTTCAGTAGTAGTATTTCTACCACTAGGAGAATCATGATGCATGAAACTTCCAAGAACTTCTGGCCGAATAAATTCCAGAATATAGAAAACCAACCATGAATAAAGTCACTTTGAATTTCTGGAAATAAAGCACTTTTCCTAAACTGTTTGGTTCAGACTCCACATTCTTTGCACCTCACTGCGGCTTAGAGATCCAATCCCAAAGCTTATCCAATCCTGATACTCATGTATATCTGGATCACATTTTCAAGACAGACAGAAATCAAACTTCTCTTCATTCATTGGTGTACAAAGTCCAGTCCACCAATAGTTCCCAATCTCTAATTGTACCGTAGAAAGTAGTCAACACCAGTCAGTGCTTAGAGTATGAAGCACTCACTAACCACTAGTCCATCATACCACTAACCACCACTCCACCACTCCATCACTCTCTAAACTTCCAGGACTAATAGTAATAACCAGAACCCCACTAATAGTACCTCCTATACTATCCCACTAGCTCACCTGCACCCCCAGGACTAATACTAATACTAATACTAATGCTAATACTAATATTAGCACATGTAGTAAAAGAACACCATGGGTTTTAACTGTAATAGTCTTTCTTTGCACCGAGCCTAGCCAAATGGTCTGCCGCAATGTTACCTTCACTATCTCCATGACCCTTGACGTGGACCAAATCGACCTCGACCCCCTGACGGCGGATGTGCTCAAGCCGATCGCTCATATCCTCAATGATATCTCTATTAACCACCTCGTGGCCTGCTTGAGATAGCCAGTCTCGTTTCCGCCACGTGGCCAGCCACACCTCGAGCGCATTGATGGTGTAACGTGAGTCCGTATGAATCCGGTAATTGTGCGTGTGTCTTCGTTCACATTCCATTTCAATAACGTTCAATGCATGGCCGACTGCATGGAGCTCGGCCCGCTGATTGGTGTGGCGGATTCTGGGGCCATCAATATCACCAAGCGGTACTGAAGCGTTTCTCCGGTCACCTGGCCCGAAAAAGACCCCGTAACCTCCATGTGGGGCATTGAGGTGATTTCCTAACGCTGACCCATCTGTGTAAATGTCAAGAACAGGGAGTTGTACACACATATATCCGAGTCTGGCCACGGGTCTGGACTCTTCTTCATCCGAATAATCCGACGAGTAACTGTCGCTTTGGTTTTGGGCCATGAATTGCTGATAACTGTTGAGGTAATCCTCTGCATCTTCCCTGGTGGAGAATTTCTTGAACTTGGCCCTGGAGTACCTATAGACTTGCTCCTGGCATTGGTCCCAGTTTGTATAGATTCCAGGTCTGTGACCTACAGCCACGGCGTAGAATTTAGGCATGATTGTAGATTTAGAGAAAAGCCGGATTCGTGGGAGTAAATTCAGCTTGGGCGGCAGGAGCTGTGGATGAAGGAAATGGGCTCTTATATATTAGGAAGCTTGGTGAGCGCGTTCAGGTACATTGTCCTGCGAACCTGTATATAGGTGTGTGCATATTGTCCTGCAACCCTGTATATAGGGTGATTGTGTGTTCCTGCATATATGGTTTCTCTCGCAAGAGGACTTGCCATACCACTCTAAAACCAACTTCGCGCACGGGGTTATAACCCCTTGTTGGAGGCCACCTTTCGCTCGCTCGGTATGATCTGAAACTTCTTACGACGCACGTATATGCGGCGGGACGCTTGTACGCAGCTGAAACAGTCCGTACCATCTCATTTCCATCTTACCATCCCCACTTTCCCAAACACTCAATCTGTGCATGGCTGTGCATAAATTGTACATATAAAGTTCGGTATAGCCAAGTCACTACTTTTAGTAACCTCTAATACCTTAACTTTAGATGCACTACCATTATGTGTATCTCCCATATACACTACAGCCATCCCAGTACTCAATCTTAATCTATCGTGCACTACACTACCATTCATCTTTATATGCACCATCCACTTGTATGCACTACCATTCATCTATATGCACCATTCATTTATATGTACCATTCATCTATATGCACCATTCATCTATATGTACCATTCATTTATATGCACCATCCACTTATATACACTCCCAAGTCTTTTTTCACGTAATCAAGACTCTGAGACGAAAGTCCATCAGCCAGTGGTAGCATAAGTATAATGAGAATGAGCGGGTGTAGCTATGGATTCACTAGGGCTAGTAATGCAGAACTGGGTATTTTGGGATGCACGTGACCACAACCAGAACTCTTAATTATGAGTCAAATAGTAGATTTAATACAGAACTCACTTTAACAATGTAAAGGATTGTTTTGAAATTTCAATTTTGAAACAATAACCAAATATAGGAATTTTGGTGAAACGTATATGCAGGACCACGGGACGTGCGATACTCAAGACGCACATGATGAACACTGGGCGAGATGAAGATGCAGGGGGTGCAGATGAAATTGGCACAGAAGAGCCACTCCTGGATATAAGGGCCAGCGGCCAACCTGAAACAAAACAGCCTGAGTATCTGAAACAAGATACGAAGCAAAATCCAATAAGAGATGTCCATAACAAAACCCTTCGTGTAGACTCATGCACCAAGGAGTATTTGAATGGTATCCAGTGAGAACTCCAATGAAGGGTATCACAGGCCAATAACAGGAGTCAGATTGGAATCACGGATGGGATTTAATCAGAGCAGTCGGAAAAAGAGATCCGTCAGAAAACCCGTTCCGTGGATCCAGTTCCCCCAGTTCAGTCAGTTGGTTATATAACTCGGGCAACCTTCCTGCCTTGTTTCAAACCACATAGATATGCATCCATTGTGTGACTAGGAATAAGGAGCCCAATACTATTTAGAGACAGAATCATTAATACAAGCAACAAGAAGAATACCGAAGTTGCATAGTTAAAGGAGTAATTGGTAGCCAATGAGATGCACGAGCCAGATTGAAGAAGGGTTTATATAAAGTACAACATTCACAGTGCAAGTAAGGATTTCCAAACCATGACGTATTTTGAATACTTGAAACAAGGTCTTTCTTTTCATATAGAAAAGGTTAATATAGAATGAAGTAAGTTGCTTCTACTATGAGTAGTACACGACGTAGTAGATATAGTTTCATTGTTGAACATATGAGACTCGCACGTCTCTGCTGACCTGCATATGGGGCTGCGCGCATACTGCGCGTATATGCAGTACGGCCGGATGAAACCGATCGTGGTCGTTTACATGCAGGCGGTGGCCAAGCCGCGACTACCATAACTGTTGAACATATGAGACTCGCACGTCTCATACGCACTGCATATTAAATCCATATGTTAAACAGGATCCGAAGGATGCATCCAATAAGAGACCTCTGAAGGAAAGCCCTTGTGCAGGAACATTCAAGAAGAGGTGTTTGAGGTATTTACGATGATAACTCCAATGAAGGTATCAGAAGGAAATGCCAAGAGTCTGGTTGGAATGCCAGATGAGGGATTTAATCAAAACGGTCACGAGGACAACACGGACACGGAGTCATGCCGTGGAAGGGTTCCGGTTGGTCTATAAAGCAATATTACTAGTAGTCTTAGTATCAGTGTTAGTATCAGTCTTAGTGTCTTAGTATCAGTCTTAGTATCTTAGTATCAGTCTTGGTATCAGTCTTGGTATCAGTCTTAGTGTCTTGGTATCAGTGTTAAAAGTAGTATCAGTGTTAAAAGTAGTATCAGTGTTAAAAGTAGTCTTGGTAGTTTAAAGGGTCTAGTGAAACTATAGAGGAAAGCGAAACGTCCAGTGGCGTGAAGTACTTGCATCGTCTCCAGAAGATTGCTAACCGAGACCTTAGTACGCTTTACATAGAGTTAGATGACTTAAAGAGTTATCAGGAAAACCAGTTTTTAGTAAATCCAGGAGTTTTATTGAATGTAGCTTTTGGTTCAGAAACTATTCAATTGGGGCTTTTGAATACTAAAGTATGGCAATGTTTCGTATCAAGAATACTAAAGTAAGACAATGTTTCGTATCAAGAACACTAAAGTATGGCAATTTTTCGTATCAAGAACACTAAAGTATGGCAATTTTTCGTATCAAAAACACTGGCATTGATGGTAGCCTCCAAATAGAACTATAATAAACTGATTTTGGTATAAGGGAAAGGAAACTGGTTCAGATTCTTATACTTGGATATAGAGTAGAGTAGAGAGTAGAGAGTAGAGAGTAGAGAGTAGTGTAGAGAGTATAGAATAGTGTAGAGTAGTGTAGAGAGTAAAGAATAGTGTATATTATAGAGAGTAGTGTAGTGTAGTGTAGAGTTGTTTATAGAGTAGAGAGTA
>NLAC01001291.1:344-13510 GCA_002374635.1 Metschnikowia sp. 04-218.3
GGTACATTTCAATCTTCCATTAAGGTACATTTCAATCTGCCATTAAGGTACATTTCAATTTGCCATTAAGGTACATTTCAATCTTCCATTAGGGTACATTTCAATCTTCCATTAGGGTACATTTCAATCTTCCATTAAGGTACATTTCAATCTTCCATTAGGGTACATTTCAATGAACATTTAACCTCTGTAATTGGTTATGATCCTAGAAGAATTGTTATGGATTCATTCTGGCCTGCACATAGACATGATGGATTAAAATATAATTTCTCAATGTTTAGTCAATTTCAAACAATCACAAAGTCTAAATGGTTCTATGATAAAGAAAAATGAAGACGTAAAAAGACGGAAAAAGAGAGTAGGAAATAGGGGGCTTGGGTGGAACCAAAAATTCTACCCCAGTGAATTGGCGGAGGGGTGCGACTTTATATACCCCAGTTTATTTTTTTTGCAGCATATTATCTGCGCCCCTTGTTTCAGAATGGTGGCAAACGCATGCACACAAAAGCGGGTGAAAACTATATAAGACCCCGCAATCCCCTCACAATTTACATCCCCTTTTTTTTTGATCATTTGGCCCTTGCCCCTTGTGGCGCTTTAAGAATAGAGACATGTACCGAAAGTGGGTAGAGCTATGGTACCCATTCCTTTGTGATGTATTTCCTGATTCAAAGATTGAACATTCTTGTTGATTAGAGATCTTGGATACTTCCCAAAAAGGTCATGCCATGTGTCTGAAAATAGTATGTGTGAAAATTAACAATGTTAAGGTATAGCTTGATGAGGATTCCATTATATGGCTAAGAATGGTATAAATGCTACTTGCAGACTATTACTACTTATTAGAGGTTTACTATAGTACTACTACTACTACTACTACTACTACTACTACTACTACTACTACTACTACTAGTGAATATTATACAACTCGGCTACTAGTATAGTCTGTATGGTCACTGTATTCTTAGATTAGTGGGACATGTGACGGTTACATCAATTCTAATAGTCCTGTTGATTAGTACAATGTAACGAGTCTACTGAGAATCTAATGAGTCTACTGAGAATCTAACGAGTCTACTGAGAATCTAACGAGTCTACTGAGAATCTAACGAGTCTACTGAAAGTAGTAGATTGTATTATTGTGAAGAGCCATGCTAGTGCCAATGTTATCAGATTCACTAGTTACTATCCCAATAGTTCCATGGTAAGACTTGCTTACTACAGAAGCAGTGTGAGAGGGACTTGGATCTGGTCCTCTGACTGATACTCTGGAGCATATCACCCAGATACAGAACCATGACTGCAGAACTTCATGCATGTCACTTTTGTCTTTCCGTCAATACTGCTTCAGTGTCTCCTTCACGGCCAACCATCTCCACATAGCAACCAGTTCAAATGATAACTATGATGGTACGCCAATAGATCTGACTGTCAATTAGTTTGACTAAGAAATCATCATCACTAAGGATCCGTATCTTAGGAAAGATCTGAATGACAAAAGATGATTTGGAACTAATCAAGTTCTTTTGACTGAGCCAGAAGTCGATCCTCATCAAGAATAAGCAAAATGGTCTGATCATCAGATCTGATTCAAAGAAGGAAATTTTCTGTTCCTTGATTTTGATCACTGAGCCAGAACAATGAACATGAGATCTGGTTATGGAACAACCACTCAATCTCTCCTCTTTCTCTCTCAATCCCTAACTCTCCAAATGACCCAAGGAAGTGGCCTCGCTCAAAAACTCCTGCGCAGTCACTATATCAGTGCTTCCATATACCACGTGCTTTGCAGGTCGGTTAGGTTGACCTGCCCATTCCGTCAAGTTGTGGTACTCCAAGTAATTACCACCGCCAACCACGAATACCACTGCATTCTCATAGCTCTGACGCTTGGGCGGCTTCAGATGCCCGCCACGTGACTTGGGGTCGAGGTAGAGGTACTCATCGGTGATCTGCACCGAGTTGTTGGAAGCATTATTGGGTTCCATAAGTGCTTCGACAATGTTGGTGATTGGAAGAGCTTTTTTATCGGGCAATAACTTCTTCAAGCCACTGGCCAAAGAGGTGATTCCCTCGGAGATCCGGCCTTCTGTGAGCCCGTACAATTTCGATGAAAGACCCGTGAAAAGCGCCGAGTTATTCTCATTGAGCGGAGTTCCATTAGATGTATGTTGCTCACTTAAAGTCACGTTTTTGGATAACTTGGCGATCTGCTTGAACTTGACGATGTACTTGAAAGCAGCCATATCAATCTGGGGATACTTTGAAGCAAAAATGGCCTCACAATCGGACACAAATGACTGGGGCAAATCCGTGAGCAAGTTCAAGATCAAGAACGTGCGGAGCTTGTCCAGGGAATTGTCTCTTTTGGAATCAGTCTTCAACAATTCCAAGAACTCGTTCTGCACCTTGGGGTTGGAGTAATTCTGCTCCACCTCGAAGAACTTGTCCAAGGACCGAGCCTCCAACTCCTTCAAAAGCGAAGCAAGAACGTCCATGTGCATATCCAACGTGACCTTTTTGGTAGTCAACTCGGGCAACGCCTGCACGGCCTGCTGGATGAGCAAGGTGTCAGTATTTGCATTGGGGTCAATGTCGTTGAGCGACAGGATTCCTGTACGGTTGGTCAACTCCTGAGCCTCCTTCTTGTAGAGGTTCAACTCAACATCAGCATTCTCCACCACGTCCGGAAACGGCAATTGTGAGTTCTTATTCCAGAAAAAGTCCTTGGGATCCACGTCATAGGCCTTAACCTCCGGAGTATCGCCATACTTGGTGATCTTGATCGTATTCCGCCGTAAATGGAACACATCGCTCACCATGCACTGGTAGATCCACGAATGCGAGAACATGGAAGCAATATCAATGTTCCGGTCCAATAGGATCAACACAGGCCGGTGCTGGATAGTAGGCGGCGCCGAAAGCCGTGAGTTGGACACGTAGTCCCGGAGTTTGGCGTGTAATTGCGTAGCCACAAGCTCGGCAGGCCCATTCTTAGGACACCGGATAATAGGCACTGCCTCCATAGTGATAAGCGTGGCCAAGAGCCCATCGGCAATATCATTGGCTAGCCCATGAATCATATCCTCAGAAGAGCCCGGGCTATTGAATTGTAAAAACACCTGTGGCACATCAAGCGAGAATAAGTTGCGTTCCGTAACAATAAAGTCAAGGTACTGGTCATAAACTTGTTTGATTTTGCCCCCCATTCCACATAATGACACTTTTTTAGCAAATTCCTCCAAAAGTTCTCGCTCTATCTTCAGAGTAAAGTTGATATAAAAAGACTCATACTTTTCCTGCTGTAAATCCTCTATAATCACTGCCACATTATCGGTTGTGGGTTCCACAAAGTAAATGGCGGGCACATCGGGTAAAGGAGCTCTTTGGGCGGAGATTGTGCAGTGAACGGTTATTCCACAGCGTAAAAGATCATTGACTCTTAAAATGGAGGAAATGACGGCCTGAGACTTGCGATCCATGACCAAGACCTTCCAGACGATTTCCTCACTTTTAGACGCCAACGTCAAATCGGTGGCGCCCTCTTTGTTGAGGTGGAGCATACGCTCCAATGCACCTGATGGTTAGTAAGGCCTAAATAGGAAATATGGGGTGTACATACTGATCTGGCGGTCTCTGAGAGTGGTATCGGACATGGCGTGGAGTATTGGTGTGTTGTTCGTGGTGAGTACCAGATCAGTACACCCAAGAGATCAGTACACCAACAAACATCAGTACACCAGATAAACATCAGTACACCAATTATAAAACATCAGTACACCTCCCAAGAGCAGTACACCAGCCAAGAGCAGTACACCAGCCAAGAGCAGTCATTCCCGTTTAAAGCAAAGTCTATGATGTCGCACTGGTTAAGAATGACGTAGGGTCGCATTGCAGTGGTGTAAAGACAAATGTCGCAGGCACCAACCATGACGTTGGATAAAGTCTAATCGCACCTTCATTCGCTTGCATGCATATAAGGGGAGTCGGCGCATGCTCTATTGTACATGTAAACCGAGACCCAAAATGTCGTCGCCCCCGGAATGTCGTCGCCCCCCCAAAATCCCTTCTATTACAACACACCAAAAACACCCTTTAATATACACACCAAAGATCCCCCCCCCCCCCCCCCCCCCCCCCCCCCCCCCCCCCCCCCCCCCCCACCCCCCCCCCCCCCCCCCCCCATCAATCCACCCCCTCTAAAACCCTCTAAACGATTCCGTGGTGAGACATGCTGCAAGATACGGATATCCGGACGACATTGTTTCAAGAGCAAAAGAGCCCAACGGTTATGCATGTTATGGGCAGGCTGCGCAGTAGCGTCCAGTCAAACTCGAGCCCACGGAATTCGCTCACATATAGGAGCGCCATACGCATGCAGCCGGACTATAGAAAAGCGTACTAAAAGAGGTTGGAGGATGGGGACCTGCATGCGCGCCGCATGATTCCGTGATTGTGTGCAGGTGCGTGTGCTGCGGAAGCGGGGGATGAATAGTGGCTTATCTGATGCCCAATGGGCGGACCACTGTTGCCCGCTCGCAAGTTAGTGGGAGGTGACGACATTTCGTAGAGGTGCGACATTGCATATACGAAGGGGGCGCATAAATGTCGTATTTGGCAACGACCTCAATACTTCTACACCTCATCACCTGACCACCTCGGGGTGTATGGGTGCAGAATGTCGCAGCCCTCGATTAGAGCATGCCATGGTAATACGTTAAATCCACGACATTACATGTCGCATATTTGTAGATTTTTATGTCCCAATGTCGCCATGCAGACACGAGCGACATTTCCCATACATATCTGTCCTATACCATCAGAAACCACCAGATAGTCGCAGTGACAATCTTAGAATCGGAACCTTAGACTGGTATTCTCTCAATATCTTTTAATAACTCTCTGTGTCGGTGAATGTCGGTCAATGTCGGTGAATGTCGGTTAATGTCTATGTCTCATAAGTCTATTTCCATAGTGTCATGAGAATGTCGCGAGGCTCTACAACCTCCATGTCTCATACGTCTATGTCTCATAAGCCAATGACTCTTCTCATGACAATGTCGCAACTCCAATGTCTCATATATATATGTCATGTCCATGTCGTCATGTCTCATATATATGTCATGTCCATGTCGTCATGTCTCATATATATGTCATGTCCATGTCGTCATGTCTCATGAGTATATGTCCATGTCGCAGAATGTCTACTGGTCGCTCCGGTACTCGACTATTCCTCGTAGCACCTTGATCTTGCCGTATACGTCATGTTCAATGGTATTCTCCTCGCTCTTGACCTCCTTGGGCTTATTCTTATGCTCCGTACCCGGCTTGGGCCATGTGCAGGTCAACCGGAGCCGAAGGCACTCTGTACATTTGGGACGGGTTTCACAACACCGTTTCTTCCGTTGTCGACAAGTAAGACATCCCATTCGAGACCGTTTGGCCACTTTGCCCTGCCCCACTGTTTGTGGTGCATCCCCATCATATTCACCATCCTTGGCTCCTGTTTCATCTTGTGAGTCACTACTAAGAGACCCATGAGACCCATGTGTACGACCACGCTGTTTCTTGATATCGGTAACATTGGAGATGTTATTAGAGAGTTGAGCCATGGGTCCAATATTTCCAACGCCTCCAATATTTCCAATATTTCCAACACCAGTAACACCTCCAACACCTCCAACACCTCCAACACCAGTAACATTTCCAACACCAGAAACGGTATTAACCGCCAAGCCAGGTGCTCCAGGCCCACCAGGCCCACCAGGCCCGCTGGTTCCGCTGTTAGAGGGATGGCGTACTCCAATAGCAAATTGATCCCATTGGTCAGCATGCATCTGGAAATTGCCATAATTGTTATTAATCATTTCGCCTGGGCCAAGGGTATAGCCAGGTATAGGAATTTGATTATAAGCTTGAGGGAGACCTCTCATCATGGTCATATTACCAACTCCAACGTTATTGACAGCAACAGCGACATTGGCATTCCCAACTCCACCAACTCCACCAACTCCACCAACTCCACCAACTCCGACATTGGAATTACCAACTCCAACATTGGAATTACCAACTCCGACATTAGCATTGACATTGACATTGGCATTGGCATTGGCATTGGAATTAACATTGGCATGGGCATTGGATACCGTGGAAAGATTTCCATTTCCGATATTGCCGATATTGGCTGCTAGGATTCCATTAGTCATTGTTCCAGGCCCAAGACTTCCATTGACCGCTTGAACGGGTCCAGGCAGAGTTTCAGTACCTGCGTATTTGGAATCATATTTGGAATCATATTTGGAATCGTATTTGGATTCATATTTGGAATCATATTTGGAATCAAACTTGGATTCATAATGTTTACCCTGGCTATAATATTGCTGTTGTAGTAGATTGGGATGTTGCGGCCGCGACATTTGCGGTTGCTGGGGTAAAGGTTTCGGAAGGGGTTGAGAGGGAAGCTTGTTTCGGGCGGGAGCAAGGTCTTCACCGGCGCCAGCGGTTGGTGTGGTTTGGTATTGCCAGATCGGGGTTTGGCTGCTCATAGTTCTGGTGTTAGTAAATGTCGCATGAGGATGAAGCTGAGGGGAGACATTGGGGATTCGGGTCAACCGTTCGGGCGTTGATACCATGTGGATGTCTGGTGTGTGTACTGGGACGGGCCGTGTCGAGGTAGTGTTGTGGTAGTGTCGTGATAATGTCGTGGTTTTGGATGTCGCGTGGTACCATCGAATAAACTCGAGATCCGGGTCGTAACGATATCCGTGTCGTGAGGTTTATGTTGTTAAGGCAGATCCAAAAGAGCATTCCCCGACATGAAACATGTCGGAGGATATTCGACATTGACAGTAGTTTCACGACATTGACAGTAGTTTCACGACATTGACAAAGTAGATTCACGACATTGACAAAGTAGATTCACGACATTGACAGTAGATTCACGACATTGACAAAGTAGATTCACGACATTGACAGTAGATTCACGACATTGACAAAGTAGTTTCACGACATTGACAGTAGTTTCACGACATTCGACATTCGACATTCGACATTCCTAAAAATTCATCGTTCCACAACACGTACAACCTTTTCAGGCTCAGCAAACTCAGCTTCAAGTGGAGAAAACAACATACGGCTAAAAAGGATCAAATGCATGAACTGCTCGTGGGCAAAGGATATGTGAGTTGATTCGTAGCAGTGGACGACAATGTCGTTGGCAAACTATCTAGAAGAAAAGACTTGACACAAGGAAGGACA
The DNA here is from genome assembly GCA_002374635.1 of Metschnikowia sp. 04-218.3. Taxonomy (NCBI): domain Eukaryota; kingdom Fungi; phylum Ascomycota; class Pichiomycetes; order Serinales; family Metschnikowiaceae; genus Metschnikowia; species Metschnikowia sp. 04-218.3. The sequence goes on from NLAC01001291.1 coordinate 7,602, forward strand.
CAGAAAAGTGGAGTAGTAGGGAAAACTCCGAACGCATTGCAGTAGTATCTGGGTCAGGTACTAGATATAAAGGCATATGCTTAAACGACTAAGGAAAAGCAAACACTGCATGAAGGACCCAAACAGATAAAAAAAAAATCATCAAAAAAAAAAAGCCAAGGACGCCTTTTCCTCTCCCTGCCATGCGGATCCGCGCGTCATGTATGTCTCTTTCTGCATGTGTCTGCATGCACGCCGCCTTATGCAGTGCAGTGTTTGGAGCCTCCTTGGTTATGGTTCCATCATGTCTTGTCCCCCCCTCACCTCCCGATTCTAGCCCGAAATTTGGTCCGCGCCATCCTCCCACTCTTAGAGATTGCGCTTCTCATCTTTATCTGCACTTTGAATGCCTTTCTTCCGGGGGGGCCCCGAATCCGGCAGTCGTCAGCGAGATACAGTGCTTTGCGCAAAATGCATCAACCTTAATTATTGCGAACCGAATTAGAATTTTTAAAACATGGTTGTTTCCTGCATATACCACTCTTTGCCGCTTTGCTGCTCGGGAATAACCTGCATTTTTAAGGCTCCTGTTGCTGAAACATGTCGTTGACCTGAGCACGGCTGTTGGCGGTCTTTTGCGGTAGAAAAAGGCTGGCCCACGTGATTCGGCCTCAAATTCTCTTCTGCATGCACAATGTGAATCTGTAATTCTTTGCGCACTGTGCTGCACGCTTGGCGTGCTTGAAGCTAATATGCCATCCATGGCTCTTGAGGTGCCCAGTACTGGTCGGAATTTGGCGCTGGAGAATTGTTTCAGGGTAGAATGTTATTTTAGATTTGAGGTTTGAGGTGCTTGGGTGTGGCGGCAGCATTTACGAAGAGGGGTTTTGCTCTGGGTATCATTAGAGAAGACTTAACTCTATGATACATGCATAAATTAGGGCTCAGCGGGCATGAGGGTGCCTCCAAAGAAGTTAATATCGAGAGACGCAGAGTCGCGACGCCACACTTCCGTACATCCCGGCCCGGCACATCCGTACATCCGTACATCCGTACACCCGTACACCCGTACACCCGTACACCATTTTCGCACATCCACCCAAATGTCCCCGCACACCAGTACACCTTCCGAATCTATAAATATCTAAATACATATAATTAAGACTGTAAGTCTATAAACCTGGGGTTCCTTATATGCAGGACCCGTCTATGAAATACAGAGTAAAAACGTCCATTTTTATCAAAAATCATGAAAAATCATGAAAAATCATGAAAAATCACTAAACATCATGAAAAATCACTAAAAATCATGAAAAATCATGAAAAATCACTAAACCCTCATCAAAAAAGTCCAAAAAATCACTAAAAATCATCAAAAAGTCCAAAAAATTACTAAAAATCATCAAAAAGTCCAAAAACATCACTAAAAAACATCAAAAAACACTAAAAGTCACTAAAAAAACACTAAAAGTCACTAAAAACCACTACAAAAACACTAAAAAACACTAAAAAACATCTAATAATTGTCACTGGTTAATCTGTAACATCAAACAATAGAAATTTAGTCATATATTCGACTAAAAAAAATTGGTTGTGTAGTTGTACAATCCATATGTTTCATGTGTGTTTCACATGTCTGTTCCTCTACAACACTTTACACTAGATCCTCTAAAACACTTTACACTAGTTCCTCTAAAACACTTTACACTAGATCCTCTAAAACACTTTACATAGATGTTGGTAGATGCCAATATCAATGTCGGGCTCTCTAAAGACCCCAACGAGGTGGACGAAGAGATTCTTCTGGAGGACATTATCAAGTCAAAGTGAGCAGAATTACAGAATTCCAAGTCAAAAAATAATAAAAAGAATAAAAATAATAATAAAAAGAATAAAGAATAAAGAATAATAAAAAGAAGGAATGGGCATTAGATCAACACTAATCGGTAATACAATCACATGAAGAGGAATTTGTAAAATAGGATTGGGGAAAAACACCGGCGAAAGACGTTTCCATTGATGATAGCTTGACTCTAGTTTGATATTGTGAATAGCTATGAAAGCTAGAGAAGAAGTAGGAGCTTCAGAAGCAGAGAATTACCACTCGGTCGCTTTTCTTTTGACTAATAGTGGAATGATTAGAGAGTAGTGATTAGAGAATAGTGATTCGAGTAGTAATTAGAGAGTAGTGATTAGAGAGTAATGATTAGAGAGTACTGATTAGAGAGTCATGACTAGAGAGTAATGACTAGAGAGTCATGACTAGAGTAATGACTAGAGAGTAGTGATTAGAGAGTACTGATTAGAGTAGTGACTAGAGAGTCATGATTCGAGAGTACTGATCAGAGAGTACTGATTAGAGTAATGACTAGAGAGTAGTAATCAGAGAGTCATGATTAGAGAATACTGACTAGAGAGTAGTGACTAGAGTAATGACTAGAGAGTAGTGATTAGAGTACTGACTAGAGAGTAGTAATTAGAGAGTAGTAATCAGAGAGTAGTAATCAGAGAGTACTGATTAGAGAGTAGTGACTAGAGAGTAGTGACTAGAGAGTAATGACTAGAGTAATGACTAGAGAGTAATGAATTACTGGTCAAGTACTAAATGTTTGGTTACAGACGTTTTCCTGGTTACTCAATGAATGATTCGAGTAATGATGGCATTAAGTCGAGCAGTGGTGGATCTTTCCAACCGAAATCATTCCTCATGTGTTGGAGAGGTTTGCTCCTGGAGCTACTCTCATGCTCCACGTGGACTGTCTCCGGGGCTTTAACAACCACTCTAGTTGCTCTACAACACTTGACATAGTTGATGCTCTTTATATAACATTCGCATAGGAACCTCAATCTCCATAATCTCTAATACTTTAATAAGTCATTTTAATGATAATCTCAATCTCCATAATCTCTAATACTTTAATAAGGCATTTTAATGATAATCTCAATCTTTATATTTTTCTATTTCTTAATTGGACGTTTCAAGACCTTTAAAAGTGGGAAACTTCTTTTATACCGAAATGATGAATTATGTTATGAGTCCGGTTATTAAAACCAAAAAAACTATAGGTTCCAAATACCAATGGGTCACCAATGGACGATCTTTATGCCATCTTTATGCCATCTTTATGCCAAGTTTTAATGGTTTATTGTTGAAGCTTATGGTGAAGGTTTGGTTGGGGATTCTGTATATGGAGATACATATGGTACTTTTGTAGATGATACAGGAATAAGTGAAAGTTGGGTTGGAGGTACGATGGGTTAAGCGGACTGGAGGGACGAGACGGATTTCTTTTCTATATGCAAGACGGATTCCTATTCTATTTGCAAGACGGATTTCTTTTCTATTTGCAATACAGATTTCTATTCTATTTGCAATACAGATTTCTTTTCTATGTGCAAGACAGTGTTTTGTTTGACCAAGAAGGTCGGATGTGGTATAGGTTATAATCCAATTGATACAATTTGTACTAGTGGATCAATGAAGGTTCTTTACTACACGTGATATTGAAGTTGGACTTGGTTTTACAAATAGAAATGGTGGCATTTTCTGGTTGGATGTATTGGAAGGTATTCCGAGGGCAGCGCACCCGTGCACCAGACAAGGTCAGTAGAAAAAGACCCAATGCAAAGGAAGTTCTTTTTCATCGTACTGAAATATAAAAAAGTGTTTTGGAATGCTGGAATTCCGGACTCCATTTCTGTGCTTTAATAGACTTAAATATGGTCTGGGGATGGTTTTAACTTGAATCTCCTCACCAAGAATCCACACTTCCGAGGGCCTTTCCGAGGGCTTTCCGAGGGCTTTCCGAGGGCATTCCACCTATATCACACTATCACGTCTACCACCAAACTTTTAATCACGGTTAGTATTTCAGTGGTATAAAAAAGTCGTCTTTTTTTAATATACATACTATCACGTCTATACCTTAATTGTACTACAACCCATTGGTAGAAACCCTTCATAGATGTTCCGCATTTTGGACGTTTATACCATTAGTTCCTGGTAATTCATTAACCACCGAAATGATGAATTATGTTCCTAGTCCGGTTATTAAAACTAAAGATTCCTAATACCAATGGGTCACCAATGGACAATCTTTATGCCATCTTTATGCCAAGTTTCAATGGTTTATTGTTGAAGCTTCTGGTGAAGGTTTGGTTGGGGATTCTGTACGAGATATGGAAATATCTAGGAGACGTTTATACACCATCTGCACCTTTTATTAGTATAGTCGTGCGTACTGGTGGAAGAGTATTATTAGAAACATACTAGTCGGTGGAGATCTGTATAAATAGTCTGTATAAATAGTCTGCTATAGTAGTCAGTACAAGTAGTCTGTAGGAGTAGTAGGAGTCAGTACAAGTAGTCTGTAGGAGTCAGTGGAGATCTGTACAAGTACTCAGCTATAGTAGTCTGTACAAGTAGTCTGCTATAGTATTCCGATAGTAGGAGTCTGTAGAGATCTGTAGGAGTAGTAGGAGTCTGTATAAATAGTAGGAGTAGTAGGAGTCTGTAGGAGTCTGTGGAGTCTGTGGAGTCTGTAGAGATCAGTACAAGTAGTAGGAGTCTGTAGAGATCTGTACAAGTAGTCTGCTATAGTAGTCAGCTATAGTAGTCAGTACACGTAGTATTCCGATAGTACTAGTCAGTATAAGTACTCAGTATAAGTAGTAGAGATCAGTAAAGATTAGTAGGAGTAGGAGTAGGAGTAGTAGAGATCAGTAGAGATTAGTAGGAGTAGGAGTAGGAGTAGTAGAGATTAGTAGGAGTCAGTATAAGTAGGAGTAGTAGAGATCCTTTTATACATGATATGAGATACCTGATGGTTGTAACATGACCCAGCACAACATTAGTTAGATTGGAGCTATGACTAGGAAGGTGGTGTTGCGCGTTATTGCATTGCATAAGTAGGAACACCAATGTCTTCCTTCTTTAAGAACTCATAAGTAAGGCACTTTAGTAATCTCAGTCATTTCTATTTTGTTAAGTTAGTTCTATTTATAACTCTTTCTGTGTCTTGTATAATTGGACTCTTCAATACCTTTAAAAGTGGGAACCCGCTTTATAGAGGAACCCGCTTTAGAGAGGAACCCATTGAGACACTGTTCAACAAGTTAGAGCAAGATGGACTTATTGGAAAAGACTTGTACAAGCAATTTGTATTGCCGAACCAAATCCAGGAACTAGAATTGAAGGAAATCGTTCAAAAATACCAGTTGTTCAATAAGGACTGGCCCAAACCGTTCTTTCCTATTTCACAGGAGATTTGCTATAATGAAGCTTTGAGAAGACGACTCTAGGCGTTGTATAGCCAGTGGGAAGATTTGGCTAACATATGGAGACCTTTGTCGGTAAGAAAGAATGACCAGCTGTAGATTCCAGATGTAGATTCACCAGATGCAGATTCACCAGATGTAGATTCACCAGCTGTAGATTCACCAGATGTAGATTCACCAGATGCAGATTCACCAGATGCAGATTCACCAGATGTAGAAGGCCCAGATAACTCAGGCCAGTGACGAGTAGTCTCTTGCATTGAAGATCACGAGAATGCAACTGTGACCAATGATAACGAGTGGATCATTGAGGTGGTTCAAATGGAAGTACTTGAATTGAGTATTTCGACTTGAACCGTGTGTCCACGCCATATGGCCATGACTTTGTTCTTTCACCTCAATGGCATGGACAACAAGTNTGATAACGAGTGGATCATTGAGGTGGTTCAAATGGAAGTACTTGAATTGAGTATTTCGACTTGAACCGTGTGTCCACGCCATATGGCCATGACTTTGTTCTTTCACCTCAATGGCATGGACAACAAGTATATAGAGGAAACCTGCTTTAGAGAGAGTGAGAATGGACTTGTGAATGGACGACTTCATTCGAGCAAACTGAACGACGGCACAGAAGTACGCAACATTGGTTACAT
>NLAC01001302.1:0-83841 GCA_002374635.1 Metschnikowia sp. 04-218.3
GAAAGTTTTAAAGAAAACTTGGTTGAATAAATTAATGTGGTTTGGTACTTCTATCCTAAAGAATGGAATGTATTTCTTACTGATCCTTCCACAGGTTCACGTACGGAAACCTTGATACGGCTTTTACTTCTTCTAAAACACCAATTTTGAATAACTTTGAAATTTAAAAAGAGTGGCCCCTAAATAAATAAATCTCTCCAAAGTTCTCACTAAGCCTAATCGTAAACAGGGTTCCTAGTTTCTTGGTCATGGAGCAAGAAGTATATCTCCACTTCAATATAATACACATTGAAACTAAAAACGGAGAATACTCTATTATCCTGGTCGTCCGAGAAAGAATAGATATTTGTATTGATGACTTGTGGATCAGCATTCAAATTCAATAGTCCTCTTGGCTGGTGGGACAAGATGGCACTCAATACACATGGAAAGGCCAGTTTCGACATTTTTTTTTCGGAATGATTTGTGTGTTCATATTAAAAGTGCCTTATCACCATACAAAACTAGTGGCCTAGAGCTCCGGGCTCGTGTTTTGCTGGAAGGATAATGTGAATTTGCGTATCAATGAGAATGGAAAACACCATGAACTTTTTACTGTCACCAGTGACGAAAGTATACCTTGAGTATCTTCTATATCATGTTTAAAGGATCTCCACTGACTCCTACTTGTACTGTCTACTTGTACTGACTACTTGTACTGACTACTATAGCAGATACTGACTACTAGTACTAATCGGAATACTCGGTCTACTGCCACCACTAATACTGGTACTACAAGTATGTTTCTAATATTACTCCTACCACCAGTATGTACGACTGTACTACTAATAAAAGGTGCTGAACGCACATGATCGCATCATCATCAACCAAACCTTCACCATAAGCTTCAACAATAAAACCATTAAAAACTTGGCATAAAGATTGTTAACCCATCGGTATTTGCAACCTTTAGTTGTAGTAATCCAGGGCTAATAACATTCATTAATCTTTTCGGTAGTTAATATTTTTTACCAGGGAACTAATGGTATAAACGTCCAATTTCTGAACATGTATAAAGACTTACTACCAAAGTCTTGTAGTACATTAGGGTGTAGACCTGGTAGTATGATAAAGGTGGATGGCCCTCGGAATGGCCCTCGGAATGGCCCTCGGAATGGCCCTCGGAATTGTGGATTCTTGGTGAGCCGACTCAAGTTAAAACCATCCCCAGACCATCTTAAAGTCTGTTAAAGCACATAAATGGAGTCCGGAATTCCAGCATTCCAAACCACTTTTTTATATTTTAATACGATGAAAAATAACGTCCTTTGCATTGGGCCTTTTTCTACTGACCTTGTCTGGTGCACGGGTGCGCTGCCCTCGGATTCCCTTCCAATACATCCAACGTGAAAATGCCACCATTTCTATTCTTTAATATTCATTTTTTGGTCACTGACTACTGTGACTCCACAAATAGACTGACTATATAATTAATGTAAAATTTGAAGATATTCCTGCTACGAGAAATCTATTAGGGCTTTTGGATTTCACTTCAACATCACGTGCACTACCATCGTCACTTATACCACTCATAGGATTATAACCTATAGCACATACGGACGTCGATTCTGCATGGAAGCTAATATTCCATCTTACAGTATGAACAAACGTCCGTGCTGCACATAGCATAGCAATCGTGTTGTAGGTTATTGCTAACATTCGCCAAAGTAGGAATACCAATCTCCATAATCTTTAACTACTATAATAAGTAAGCCACTTCAGTGCTAGTCTCTGTCATTTCTATTGTTATGTTGAGCTAGATATATTTATACCTTTTCTGTGTCTTGTATAATTAGGCTTTTCAATACCTTCAAGAAAGAAACAAGCTGTATAGAGGGAACTCTTGCTTTCTAGAGGGAACTCTGGCTTTCTAGAGGGAACTCTTGCTTTCTAGAGAGAACCCTGGCTTTCTAGAGAGAACCCTTGCCTTCTAGAGAGAACCCTGGCTTTCTAGACCAACCGGAACCTTATCCACAGCACGAGTCTCCGTCCGCGTCATCCTCTCGACCATTCTATTCAATTCCCTCATTTGACATTCCAACCACACTCTTGGCATTTCCTTCTGATACCTCCTTCATCGGAGTTATCACGTAAATTCCTCAAACACCCCTTCGTGTATGCTTCTGCACAAAGGGCTTCCCTTCTCTTGCTTCCGATACTCGGCCCGTTCCATTTCCACTTCGCTGGAAGCTCTCTTGTATAATTTCATCTGCTCCTCCTGCATACTAAACTTTTGAGTTGAATATCTTCAACAACTTTTCCAAACTTATACCGAGCCACTCCAAGGTATGACATAACATTTTAGGGCTTTCATGTTTCACGTTTTTTCGAATACGCTTCAATTGTAATAGTATCATCGGTACTATATCACCACATTGTAATCTGTGAAATGACCTATACTGTCCAAGATGTCCATGGCCATTTTTCAAGCCACTTTGGGTCCTGCCATTTTTCAGGCCACTTTGGGTTCTGCCATTTTTCAAGCCATAATTTGGGTTCTGCCATTTTTCAGGCCACTTTGGGTCCTGCCATTTTTAGTGGCTTTTTGAAAATATGACTTCTCTCAAAACAACAGTTCCTCGATTATATCGAAGGTTCTTCACCAGTCAATAAAGTAGACTTTCTTGAAACATCACCTGCATGCTCATAGCCCTAGTCGAGCAGCAGAAGAACCCTTTTAAGCGAAGTAAAAACGTCTTTCTTATCAAATTCCTGTACACTCCTCCAGAGCTGGTTTTCAAAGTCATGCTTCATTTTCTCCGAAACCTCATATGCAGCATCGATGATTCCGGTCTCTATACCGGCCAACTTGGCCACATTCAAACCGTAGGAATTGGAAACAACTCCACACACCACTTTGTAGAGGAAAATCACTTCGGGCCAATCACTGCCGTTCTCTTTTCTCTCGAGAAATGCCATGTGATAGTTGTGTACTGCATTGTACTCGTATTCAAGACCATGTAACGAAGGGTAATGTGTAATGAAAAGAGTGACTGGAGATTGGGGGTCTTGGATAATGTACTTCAATATAGAGTACGCTAGGGCCACTCCATCTTTTGTTCCTGTTCCTCGGCCAATCTCGTCCAAAATCACCAATGATTTGTTGCTGTAGCTCAGGATAATATTGGCACACTCCTGCATCTCTACCATGAACGTTGATTGTCCTTTTAGGATATTGTCACTGGCTCCCATTCGGATATGCACTGAGTCAAACACCCCAACTTGTGCTTGTGTGCAGGGCAAGAAGCTTCCCACTTGAGCCATAATCACCGAAAGGGCTATCTGTTTCACAAGCGATGATTTCCCTCCCATATTCGGCCCCGTGATTATAAGAACCCTATTTTCATCATAGGAAATATCAATATCGTTAGGCACATATGTCTGTTCCGCTATATGCAGGAGCACAGGATGAACTCCCAGTTTGATCTTGATAATTTGGCTATCCACAATTTCCGGCTTCGTATATTGAATATCCGTTTTGGCAGCAGAAGCCAAAGAAAGGAGACAGTCAAATTGGGCCAAGCACGTAACCACCCGACGAATGTGCTCGTGGTGCAGGTCGATTTCCTGCAAATAAGCCTTGAAGCACCGGTCACTTTCCTGCAAAAGTTTTTCCGTGTGGTACTGAAGCTGCTTATGTAAAGCCGTCACAGATGCAGGTCTGTACCGGGAAACGGATTTGGTGGCACTGATCTTGAGCCAGTCTGCAGGAAGAGAGTCAGTCTGTTTCCCATTTCGGACCTCGATCAAATGCGTATCTTTGAGCACGGAGACGTACTGTAAATGGGGTCTGTTTAAGAGAGTCCGGATGTGACCGAGTTCTGCATCTAACTGTTGTTCCACGTCCTGTATGGAGGTCTTTTCCTGAAGAACACTGGCGAACTTGGGGTCCGACTCAAGAAGGAAAAAACGTTGTTTCATTTCCGAGGCTTCAAGCAGAGAAAGCGCAATTCCAGCGTCGATTTGCGCCATGAGCCCGTCGATCGTCTTTTCTTTGCTGTACACCAGCATCTGGTCCAAAAGTTCGCCAAGAAGCTGGTCTTGGGGAAATTTGGCCCGGAAATCGGCCACACATGTAGGCCCAAAGTCCCGGAACACCTGCATAACGTCGCTAATACACTTTAGCATTAGAAACACTTCTTTTCTGGAGACTCGGTCGTTTTCCTGGGTAGCGGAATAGTGGATTTTGGTAAGCGAACGGTCGATTTCAACGCCGCTTTTGCCCAATTTGATTAGTGTGCCCCGGAAAGCATCCAAAATATGCACAAATTCACCACCAACCAAAGTTTCCACGGCATTCAATCGCTTCACAATATCCTCTTTTCGTACAAGCGGCCTGCTGATCCATTTGCGGAGCATAGAGGTTCCGCTCCGCGTGATAGTGTTCTGGAGAAGCCATAAAAGCGTACCTTTTCGAGCCCCAGGGTCATCTTGAACCAGAAAAATGTCCAAAGCCCGAAGAGTGCCTGCAGGCAACACCATGAAGGTATTTGAATCGGAAAAAGTGGTAATGTTGGATGTCACCGAGAAGATATTGCTGAGGTTGAACTCTTGGAGATGTCGAGCTAGCTCGTAGATGCAGGATACCACTGATGGGGTAAAGTTCAACACAAAGTATTCTGGGAGATGATTTGTTTCGGCCAGATTGAAGAGGGCTTCCAAATTGAGCTGAATCTGGTCACTGGGTTTTGGGGGGACTGTATAGACGGAAACATTTGGGAATTGGAGTTTGAGAGACGTTTCAAGGGCACAAGTTCTTCCCAAACGGTCCAAGGCATTACCTTTTTGGACCAGATCCGTTCCATTTTGGGCTGCCTCCTTTCCATTTCCGTCCACTTCCCTCCCAATTGGGCCATGTTCCTTCCCAATAAAGCCATCTCCAACCAATATAACTTCACTAGGTCTCATATATGCAAGCCGGGTATCCAATTCATCACGTGAATATGCAAACTCATCATGGACAACTTCTCCCGTTCCCGGCTGCACACCCACAAGTGTAGTCACGTTTTCAAGAGCGTTCTCATATATACACACAATGTAATCGTCGCCCGGTTCGTCCATACTTGTTTTTTCGTCCACATTTTCATCCCCCATATAAGTAGCTTTTGTATAAACCGCCGTGATTTGTCTTTGAAATAAAGACTTGGTGCTTTCCACCGATTTGATGGCTGCAGATTCCGTTTGCTTTACCACCCCCACTTTGAGGCCATGATTAAGGAGCCGCTGGAGATGAATATGAAGTCGAACATCTGGAATCAGACAATATGCAAAGCGGTCATGGACTCTCTCGTCCAATTGGATATTGCCTGGAATAAGCATAATGTTCAAAAGCAGAGATGCAACCACAGCATCTTGCCCGAAAAACTTATACTTGTAGCCCACTTGGATGGCAAGAACCTTGTCTGGGTTATTATGTTTCAATTGCGTGTACTGCAGCTCCAAGGGGGTTAATTTGGGAGGTTTTGCCAGTTTGGGCTGGGCGGCACGGGTTTTGGCAGGGATGTTAGGGCCATTTTCTCCATTTTTTATATGACAAATGTCAATATTCTTAGTACCATTTGAATCGTCTTGCTTTGAAGAATCGATTGAGACTGGTTTGGAGTCGCTAGCACCATTATTCAGCATTTTCCGGGACTTGTATTGTAAAGAAGAGACCGTTGAGGCAAGTCTTTTGGCAGGGGATAGATTAGATGAAGTAGAAGGATTGTGTAAAGGATTTAAAGGTACAGCATTACTTTTAGCCGAAAAGAACCTGCTAATGGAGGCCTGTTTTTTTGTGGTAGGAGGAGCCATTGTAGACTATAGAAAAACGCGTAGGGGCGCATTTAAAGAGCGTGGGTGGTTATATGCAGGACAATGAGAATCTTCTAGCACCATACTCTTAATTTCATACTCTACTCTTATTCATTTAAAAAATGTCATTAATAGAATTGGTAGATGTGTAGAGGGTGGGTCCTGCATATAAAGTATACGTATGCAGTATACAGGACGATGGAATAAAAGGCTAGAAATCGGAATTCAAGGCGAAAAGTTAGAGAATTTGTTCTTGAATCCATGGATTTATCAATTGAACGTTTAAATGTTTATCCTGTATATACGACTGATTTATAGATATATTAAAAACAAGAAGAAAAAAAGAAAAAAAAAATAGCTTTGGTGAAAGAATTAGAAAAAGACATGGCTAAAATACTCATCTGCATTTATTTGTTCAAGTAGATGAAATTAAAATCTAAGCCGGAAAATACCGAATTGTCTAATTTCTGGCTAATTTATTTGTGGAGATTTTTCTTTTAATTTCTTTTCATTTTTTATGTTTTTAAATTCTTTCTGGTTAATTTTTATCATTTTTTATCATTTTTTGGTCTGGACAATTGGTATTCGATGTCACAGGGTGAGAAATGTGGAAGTGAGAGACGAAAAAGACAAAAAAAAAAAGACAAAAGACAAAAGACAAAAGACAAAAGACAAAAGACAAAAAACAAGACAAGACAAAAAACCAGTTCTGGTTCTTTAGGTACCAAGAGCAAAGACCCAATATCATAGTCTCAGTATCCCCATCCAAAGTATCCAAAAGATAAACTTCCTTCTTTATGAGGTATAATTTTTTTTGAATATAGTCAACTTTATAGACTTGTGAATTTGGAAACTTTGGATTTTGACTTTGGATTTTGGGACCAGTAATGTTGTTTTAATTGATAAAGTAGGGTGCCGGAAATATATTTCCGCACTATACTTTTATCAAAGGTTTATCAAAATACATTAGACAAGTGATTTAAATGACTAAACAAACTGATCTTTATTTTTTTGCTTTAGCTATAATGGTGTGGGAATTCCACTTGATGATCTGTAACATCCTGCATATATGGAAAGGTACTGTATACAATGAATTGAATCCTGTATACAATGAAATAATACTGTATATAATGATTAAAATCCTGCACACACCATCATTCGTGCATCTCCACATACCTCCATAAACCAACCTGAATTTATTCCATGACTATACTTAAATAAAATATATATTCTATACATTCAGACTGCATCCATTCTCATTGGAGTTGGTCTAGACTAAATGTGTCTAGGAATCTATCGACTCTATGGATATAAATAGAGAGCTAATTTCACTCTAAACTTAGACTTGACTTAAAATCACCAGTGAACTTATTCTGTTTTTCACCTCTCACTACACCTGACATTCATGTCAAGCATGTGAGTTTTTGTCTAGTTTTTCGATCCTGAACTTTCTTCCGGGTACTTCTATTCCCATTTTCCCTGTACTTCTTTTCTGTACTTTATCAGTACTCCTTTCTCCAGATCATCCTATTCGTCTCTGATTCTTGTAAAGCTGATGCTGCTAACGTTTCCAGACCTTTTGGGCGATTCCTTCAGTTTATCTTCAAACTTTGGCCTGGACAGTATGCGCAGCGTAGTGAATGTGAACACCTTCTCTTCACTGAGCAGCTCCATGGACTTATCTGTACCCATAGACTTCTCCGAGGCGTCGGGCAGATATTCGGAAAAAGACAGTTTCTTCTGGAGCTCGCTGGTCAGCTTCATGGGCCGCTTATGGACAGTCTCCATGCTTCCAGTCAGATGCATCACTGCAGGAGTCGACGAGTTCCGCCGGAGAGTTGCTGAGGGATAGAATTTAATGCTGGAAGTTCGGCTTACCTCTTTTCCAGATTCCACCAGTCTTCTCGTATCGTTCCTGGATACATCCACACTTGGACTGGACCCTGAGACACTTCTTTGTCGGCTTCGAGAACGAGGTGAGAAGTGGAAGTGGTGAGACTTCGAAGAGCCTGGAGGAGTCATCATCAGAAACGACTGGCTCTTATTGGACAATGAGATGGTCTCATCGGAAGTAACCTCTTTGCTGGAAGACAGCTTGGAGTCAGAAGCAGAGTCTTTGCCTGTATCCAGCCCCAGCCGAGCCCGCGGCATGGAACTGAGTGATTTCCTCGACTGCGTCCTTGTAAATTCCACCTGAAGGGGACTTTTGGGGTTGAAAAACGCACTTTGGGGTGTGCTGGGCAACCGGACTTGCAGAGGAGACCCTCCTTGGAGTAGATATGAGGATCTGGAGCCAAAGACCTGTACCAAGGACTTGGAATGACGTCTATGAATGGGTGGCCTCTCGTCTGCAATGTGTACAGGAGGTAACGAAGCCAGGTGTTTTCGGCGCAGCGATAATGCTTCCTGGACATTCAGGGACCCAGAATTTTGGGACCCACTGTTTTGGGGGCCCTTATCTTCAGATTTGCCTAAAACAAGTTGTGGTTCTTCTGCAAGAGTATCTGCCCGATCAGAGCCGACAGAAGTCGAAGTATCGGAAACACGAGAATTGTTCTGGAGTGTAGTCAAAGGCAGGGCCATTTCCGAGGGCTTTGGAGGGCTGGAAAAGGGGTAGAAATGCAGGGGAGAATTGACAAGCTGTTGTGAAAGAGCTTTTTGAACCCAAGCCGTCTTCAAAGTGTCATAATTGTTCTGGAGCTCAAAAGTCCCCGCTAGAAGCACCGGAGGGTACTTTCTATGGTTAACAGCCCTTTCTAGCGGTTCCAATTTCTGGAGAGCCTTTTCCAAAGCAGTTTCCGGCCCCAGCTCATCCCGTTTAGATTCTGAAGAATGAGATGAATTCAAAGACCCCTTTAAATCGAACTTTGCACATAATTCCGGAACCTCCAGTACCGGCAGGACAGAAGGCCCAGAATCCAGCTCCGAAGTCAGCCTAAAAAGTGCCATTTCCCCATCAGAAGCTTGTTCCGTCACAAAACGGATCAACTGCTCCATACAGGCCAATGACAGGTAAGCAAAGCACAAGTGAAGACAAGTATCTCCATTATCATCAGGCACAGACCAATCAGCACCAAATTCCAACAACAATTTGAAACCATCAACAAAATTATTCACACAACAATAATGAAGCGGAGTTCGACCCAAAGGTCCACCCCGATAGTCAAGCCAGCGCAGGGAAGAAAACTCCTGAAGAAGTAAGTGGAGTGTCTGCAGGAACTGGTTAAAGATGGGTAAATGAAGTACCGTTAGATTATCAAAAGTAACTAAATCCACAACCGAAATCTCCTGACGCATATGAGAGCCATTCCCGCCCATCTTCGAGATAAGGTGGAAGCATACCAAGTAATTACCATGGTAAGAAGCATAATGTAGATTACACCAGCCACGATTCTGAGGATCAGGATTAAGCCAAAGCTCAGAATACCGCGTAAGGAGTCGCTTTGTAATAGCAAGATTGCCTTTAATCACGGCTTCCCGAAGTCGGTGCTGGGCTTCCATTATGATGACTGGATGTGGAGTTAAGATACTGACATTGTTCCGCGCCACTATGCAGGTTACGCACCGCGCGTCGGCTTCATATTACTTATAAAGTACGTTGCAATGCCGCAATTTCAAGGGCCATTGTTGAAAGGTCTGGGCCCAGGCCATCTACGAAATTTGTTTCGAAGCTAAAAAAGAAAGAAAAAAGGAGGAGGAAGAAAGGAGAAGGAAGAAAGGGGAAAAAAGAAGAAGAAATGGGAAATGATGAATGAAAAAGAAACTCATGATATGCATAAAGAAATATACATGAATATAGATGTAGAATTTATGGAAATGTATGGAAATATACTATATTTAATGGTATGGATATTGAGTAAATGCTCTTATGGAATATTGTATAGTCTCATAATATCATGACTATTATGACCATACTACCACTTCCACCACCTATAATCCCACGTGTTTATCATACAAGTACTAGTAATAAGTTGTCTAGAAATTTGTACTAAGAATGGCTACTGATAATAATGGCTACTGATAATAATGTGAAAGACTATGAACCGGAAATACAATACTTTATACTGGTGGAAGAGGCTAAAGACTATAATAAAATAGGTAGATTCAATTCTAATATTCAGGCTTTTGGAATCTAGATTCAAAACTTGCATACGATTTATTTCTATAACTAGATAATCGAATGCTTTTAAATTAATACTCTGACTCTTACCTGTCCATAAGAACTGTCTATAAGAACCTCTCTCGCTATTCATTTTCTCTCATTCTCATTGTCCAACTATTATCTTTAAGCTAAATGATGATACTAAGGTGGAAAGAATGATACGGATTTTCCCAGTCCATAAATAACTTATCCTTAACCGGTTTGGCTAAAACTGGAACCGATGAAAACATACAAATCAAGGAAGAACCCATTTTCCAAACCCTACTAAGTGCTTGGAACTAGCTGGTTTGGAGAGTTATATTTATTATTCTAATGCTTTATAAATTTAAATACACTGGCTACTATATTCCACTTACCAGCGTTTTTTGTTCCTTTTTACTTGTATAATTACGTACTCTACTTCATCATAAGTTGGTAAACACCTGCTACGACTGTGCACTCAACAGGTCCAAGTTACCCAGTGGAGGAAGACTCCTCACCTCCGAGGCTGTTTTTGCTTTAATAGACTTGAATTCTTTGTTCCTGATTACGGTGACAGGATTATGACTTGAGCTGATTTGCACAAGTTTCGAGAATGATGTGCCATGTCATGCAGGAAAGTCCAAGATTGAAGAATAATGAAAAATAGAAAAGACTCATACAATTTGAAATAGGTTAATTGATGTGATTATCTATCCAATAAGATCAATATGACTAATAATAATAAGATCAATATGACTAATAAGATCAATATGACTAATAAGATCAATATGACAAAAAGATCAGTATGACTAGGAATTATACCCTTGAATAATCGATTTATCATAAATTACTTAATTGGAATACTCGATTTAAAAAAAGAATTACTGAAAACCAATAGGATTTCGGTATTCGCACTACCCAACGTATACCAATCTTGCAGTTGAATATACCGTATCGAATATGTTCCCATTAAAAAAAGTATTATTAATTGTATAGCGGTCTAACCAGCTTTAAAAAGAATTATTTATGAACAGCTTCAACATGTATGGGAACAATTAGGCTCGGATACCACTCCAGAATACCACCACCACTCCATACTGACCATATATACTATATATAATAAATATTCAATATCGTTTCTAGATTATTTAATAGAAAATCGACGACTTTGAGTAATATTATTTAATAGAAAATCAACGACTTTGAGTAATATTATTTAATACCCATCCGTACCGCAGACATACAGCGTTTTATCACTGGCTGATATCTAATAATGCTCTTTTATTCATTTTTGATTCATAATTTCGTTTTTATATATCCATCACCTAATAGGTTTCCTCTTATAAATTCTATATTATCTGGTATATCAATCATATAAGTAACAATACTTGTAAATGTAGGTGATCCTACTTCACGTTCTGAAAGTGTACCATATTTAACTAATTCTTTACATTGATTCTAAATGATTTATAGCTCTATTTAACTACGTATATCCAAATTTCCATTAAAGAATAATGTTAACATTACGCAGTATCTTATATTCCAAGGAACTCAGCTTGAACCACCATATTCATTGAAACTGTTATGATTGAGACTTCAGTATGTGGTTTTTTAATAACATTTAAATGTCCTTTACATAAGATTCAAGATTTCATTTATTACGTTTTAGGAGGTATCGAAATAAAATCCCATAATTATTAACATTTGATCTTGTATAATTTCAAACTTCTAGCACAGAATCTTTAGAAACTTTACCTATTTATAAGAAATTAGGTAATCGGTCTACTCCTGTTTATTTATCTTTTTGACTAATATCAAAACCCAAATTAGATCTATGTAAAACAAAGTGTGGGTTGGCTTCTTTAATATACCAAAAGAAACATCCTTATGCTTCTGTAAACCGAGATGATCATGGATTATTGAAAGTTATTCGTTTTTAGTGGAATTCTTAACTTTAGAATCTATTCTATTTTTCCTAAATTTACCACTTTGTATTTTAAGTGTATTAAAGCTAATGAATGATATTAAAATTGTTTTCAACTATAAATCCAGAATTCCAGAATTCCGTAATACCAGTACCATACTATCATAATAGCATAATAGCATAATACCAATACCACTTTCTTAATACCATAATACCAGTACCAATACCAATATCAATACCACTTCAAGAAGACCATACTATCATAATACCATACTATCATAATACCAGTACCACAATTACATAATACCTCCATACTACCGTACTATCATACTATCATACTATCATAATACCAATACCAGAATACCAATACCAATAGCATAATACCACGAGCTTATGTCACCATACAATGGTACTAACATAACACCAATACCAACGATAATACCGTAATACCATAATACCGGAATAGTATAATACCGTAATAGTATAATACCATAATACCATAATACCATAATACCATAATACCATAATAGCATACTATCATAATACCGTAATACCAGAAAACCGTAATACCAGTACCATAATACTACCATACTATCATAATACCATAATATCATAATAGTACCACAATAGCATAACTCCATAATTTCATAATACCACTCCATAATACCAGTACCACTACAGTATAGACTCTTAATATTACCACATCCGGAATTCCAGTACCATAATACCACCATACTACCATACTCATAATAGCATAATTACATAATACCAATACCATAATACCAATAATACCGTAATACTATCATAATAGCATAATAGCATAATAGCATAATAGCATAATAGCATAATAGCATAATAGTATACTTTCATAATTTCATAATTTCATAATACCACTATACTACTATACTATCATACTATCATAATACCAGAATACCAATACCGTAATACCATAATTACATAATACCATACGTTCATCATCATACAATGATACAATGATACTATCATGATAGGAGTACTAGAATTCTATCGATACTACCAATACCATAATTCCATAATAGCATAATTCTATAATTACATACTATCATAATACCATAATTTCATAATTTCATAATACCATACTATCATACTATCCTACTATCATAATAGCAATACCATGATATCATAATACCAATAATACCAATACCAACCGTAATAGCATAATACGATAATACCAGTACCATAATAGCATAATAGCATAATACCAATACCAGTACCAATAATACTACCATACTATCAAAATAGCATAATTACATAATATCATAATACCAGTACCACAATAGCATAACACCAATAATAGCATAATACTACCATACTACTATACTATCTTAATAGCAAAATACCAATAATACCGTAATACCATAATCCCATACTATCATAATAGCAAAATACCATACTACCGTAATACCATAAAACCGTAATCCAATACCATTATTACATAATTACATAATACCAATACCATAATTCTATAATACCACTTACATAATTCCATAATAGCATAATTCTATAATTACATAATATCACTACCAATACTATCATACTATCATACTACCATAACCAATACCATAATAGCATAAAGCCGGAATAGCATACTATCATAATATCATAATACCATACTATCATACTATCTAATACCAGTACCACTTTCAGAATACTGTAATTCCATAATACCAATACCAATACTAATACCAATACCTCTTTAAGAATACCAGAATAGTTATATTACCAATATAGTATCCACCAATATAGACCATTGCAGAGGTCTTGACTTTCGTAACAGAAGTTGTAGGTAGAACTAGTTTCGAAGGTATGGAGTAGATTTTAAATTATATTGAGAACAATATGGAGATTTTTTGAATTTAAGAGTGAATTTTTGAAGTTAAGAGTGAATTTTTGAATTTAAAAGTGAAATTCTCAAAAGAATAAACCAAAAATACCCTTTTAAAAATCATCAATCCAAAAAAGCAAGCAGTAAAGATTAAAGACCAAATATACAATGAAATTCCAATATCAATTGAATCTTTTAAAGACATCTATTCGAAATTTTTAATGATAAAGCTTATACTGTTATTCAGGTATACCAGAATATTTATACTCCAAGAAGAGCAGAATATTTATACTCCAAGAATACCAAAATACCAATTATACCCGAACAGCAATACTACCAGAGAGCTGTATTACCACTTCCATAATACCAGAAAAGCAATACTCTAACAATACCAGAATAGCAATACTCCAAGAATACCAGAATACCAATTATACCACTACTACCAATAATACCAATACCAATACTCCAAGAAGTCCATACTACCAATACTTCTGATAAGAGCATACTAATAATAGCAGAATAGCAATATTACCGGTACCAGAATACTCATACTACCAGGACCAGAGAACTGCATTACCACTTCCATAATACCAATAATACCAATACTATCAGAATACCAGTACCAGAATACCAGTACCAGAATACCAGTACCAGAATAACAGAATGGCAGAATAACAGAATGGCAGATAAGCAGTACTTCTGATGAGAGCATAATACTAATAATACCAATAATACTTATACTCCAAGAATACCAATACCAATACTACAAGAATACGTATACTATTCTACCAATACTACCAGAATACTTATACTACCAGAACCAGAATAGCAATACTCCAAGAATACCAAGAATAGCAGAATACCAGTACCAATTATACCCGAATAGCAGAATAGCAATAATACCAGAGAACTGTACAATCACTTCCATAATAGCAATAGCAATCCCGTCAGAAAACCAATACTATCAGAATCGCAGAATACTATTATACCATTACTACAAGAATACTTATACTTCAAGAATAGCAGAATACCAATACTCCAAGAAGACCTACTACCAATACTTCTGATAAGAGCATACTACCAATAATACTGATACTACCAGTACCAGAATAGCAGAATAGTAGAATGGCAGAATGGCAATACCAATAATACTTATACTCCAATAATACCAATTATCCCAAGAATCAATACTATCAGAATAGCAATAGCAATAGCAATAATCCCAATACCACGACTCCAAGAAGAGCAGAATGGCAGAATACTAATATACCAATAATACCAATACTCCAAGAAGAACAGAATACCAATAGCAATATTACCAGTACCCGAATAGCAATACTCCAAGAATACCAGAATAGCAATACTAACAGAATAGCAATACTACCAATAGTACTTCTACTACCAGAATAGCAGAATACTTATACACCAAGAAGAGCAGAATACCAATATTACCAGAATAGCCGAATAGCAGAAGACCAATAATACCAATAATAGCAATACGATTAAAACGAGAACACCAATAATAGCAGAATACCAATTATACCAATTATACCAATATTACCAATATTACTAGAATAGCAATACTATCAGAATAGAAGAAAAGCAATACTCTAAGAATACCAATATTACCGGGACCAGAATACCACTACCAATATTACTAGAATAGCAGAATAGAAGAGTACCAATACTACTAGTACCAAAAATACCAATACTCTAAGAAGACCATACTACCAATACTTCTGATATGAGCATACTAATAATACCAATACTACCAGAATACCACTACCAGAATAGCAGAATACCAATAATACCACTACTAGAATAGCAGAATATCAATACCAATATTACCAGAATACCACTACTCTAAGAATACCAGAATACTGTAGTACCAGGACCAGAATACCAACACTAACAGAATAGCAGGACCAGAATAGCAATACCAATAATAGCACAATACCAATACGATTAAGACCAGAATACCAATACTCTAAGAATACCAATACCAATAATACCAATAATAGCAGAATGGCAGGACCAGTATAGCAAAAGCCGAATATTGTATTACCAATACCAAAAGTACAGAATTATATTAATTCAATAATCCACTTTCATCATACTATTATATGCTTCATAATACGAATAATCCTACTAGAATCAAGTATTTAGTATCAGGAAATGTTATTAACTAGACTTAGCTTTAGTTCAACCTCAAAATATACACTAGACACCATATAAGTGGAAGAAATTGATATTTTAGTATTGACGAGAACTTCTGAAAAGGACTTTTCCAGGTAAATATGGATTTTGTTTTTTGAAAAGTGGTTTCCTATCCTACATACAGACCATTCCATCATAACTCAAGTTACCTTACCATAGGAATAGTAGTATATAGAACTAATGGTCCTTATCAATATAATTAAGATTGGTATAGTATCTATATCATTAAAATCGGTAGTAT
Organism: Metschnikowia sp. 04-218.3; assembly: GCA_002374635.1. Taxonomy (NCBI): domain Eukaryota; kingdom Fungi; phylum Ascomycota; class Pichiomycetes; order Serinales; family Metschnikowiaceae; genus Metschnikowia; species Metschnikowia sp. 04-218.3. The sequence goes on from NLAC01001302.1 coordinate 16,202, forward strand.
CATTTCAATACCATTTAAAGATTAGAAAAATGGCGTGTCCTGCATACAAGCCGCCTTATGCAATACATTCAAAAGCAACAACTGATTCACCAGAATTGTCATACTCTATATAATTCTCTAATGGGTAATTTCGAAGTTGTTAAATATTCAACAATAATATATACAACCCTAGTATGATATACAAGCCTGGTAAGGAGATTAGAGAGTACAATAGAGTGGAGAAATAACTAGACGGTGAAATTACTTATACCAATACTAAATAGTAATAAAGATTAATTGGTCTAGATTAATTGGGCTAGATTAATTCGTATACGGAAATTCTTTGATTATTGGTTGATGAGTACTCTATTGAGTCAAGATTCATACTCTCACTTTCTACACGTATGTCCACCTCCAGTAAGAGTAGAAGTCTAGTTATAAATGGGTTTGCATAGACTATTAATGTATTTACAGATGATTCAATAGAAATAGACTAGAGTAGAGATTAAACTGGTGGAATAGAGTAGAGAGTAGAGTAGAGAGTAGAGTAGAGAGTAGAGTAGAGACTGGAGTAGATACTACAATAGAGTAGAGACTAGAGTAGAGACTAGAGTAGAGACTAGACTAGAGACTAGACTAGACTAGAGACTAGACTAGACTAGAGTAGACTAGACTAGAGTAGACTATATACTGGAGACTAGTAGAGACTAGAGACTAGAGACTAGACTCTTTACTATTATCCAATTCGTCAGCCATAGTCTCCTTTAGAAGAAATTCAATATCTAACACCAAGAAGTATCCGTGCTTCATCTCCACCAAATAATTTATTAACATCTCTTCATTATGTATTCTCACAGACGTTTATTGACATTGATTGTTTCATTCATTGATTATTAAATAGTATACTACTACTACTACTGACTACTGAATACTACTACTACTGGCTACTACTGACTATACTGACTACTGAATACTACTGACTATTTACTACAGATTACTGACTACTACTACTGACTACTGGCTACTACTGAATACTACTGACTACTGACTTCTTATACTGACTACTAGTAGTGACTAGCACTGACTAGTACTAACTAGCACTGACTAGTAGTGACTAGCACTGGCTACTGGCTACTGACTATTATTGATTATTGATTATTGACTACAAAGTACTGATTACAGACTAGTACTATTATTGACTACTACTGACTACTGAATACTGACTACTACTATACTGACTATACTGACTACTTTTATTTCTACTACTGACTATACTGACTACGGAATACAGACTACAGACTACTGAACCTTGAAGACTTATTACCCACTATTGACTACTGACTACTGAATACTGATTACTACTGAAGACAGACTACAGACTACAGACTACAGACTACTACTACAGACTACAGACCTCCATGGACACAGACTACTATAATGACTATACTGATCACTACTGGCTACAGAATACTACTACTATACAGACTACAGAATACTGACTACGGAATACGATACTGATTACTATACTGGCTACTACCGAATACAGAATACTGACTACCAACTACTACAGACTACTTTTTATTACTACAGACTACGTTTTATTACTACAGACTACAGACTACAGACTACTATACAGACTACAGACTACTATACTGAATGCTGACTACTTTGATTACTACTACTATAATGACTAATGACTATACTGGCTACTACTGGCTACAGACTACTACAGACTACTATTCTATTACAGACTACTATAGATTAAAGCATCTAGTACCTATAGACTGGTGAACTAGATTGTAAACTAGACTACTTGACAGCTTACTACAATCTAGTATTATAGAATGAGTCAGTATTACAGAATGAGTCAGTATTACCGAATGAGTTAGTAGTACAGAATATTAATACTACTAGATTCCATGTCAGTCAGTCTATTGGTTGATAGTGAATGTAGTAGTATTCAAGTGTTGAACAGGCGAGAAGTTGGATATCTAGAATGGGTCAATATACAGTTTCCAGATGAACCTATAAGATGATTCATGAAATCAATATAAGGAGGTTCAGTCTGGGGAGGTTGAAGAAATGGGCTCCATGAATTGGTCCAAGAGCTATCATTTCGAGCAGAATGAGGGCTTGGAGATCCTGATGTTATCGTATGGTGTGACGTTGTTGTATGCATCGTTCTTCCCCCCAAAGAAGGTCAAGGATCGGGATCCAAGAGGTTTCTGTATGAACGGTTACTGTTTAAATGTATCTTTGGACCAATTGAAGGAGTAACCATGTTACGCCCAGAAAGGGAACATATAAAGAGTACTCTCCTTGAGTCAGCCTTGAGTCAGCCATAAGTCAGCCATAAGTCAGCCTTGACTAAGCCTTGACTAAGCCTTGACTAAGCCTTGAATAAGCCTTGAATAAGCCTCAATTAAGCCTTGAATAAGCCTGAAGTAAGTCTTGAGTCTATGGGAGGTAAGCTTAGTTAAGGAACTTCCTGGTATAGTTTGCACCCACAACAAAACAACCACAAAACAAAGACTAAGATGATAATCTCTTGAATTAAAGAATTACTGGAAGACCATTACACCAGGTTACCAATCTATGGAACATTAAGAACAAAGCTCAACAACTACTACTTTTAATATTACTACTTTTAATATTACTACTTTTAATATTACTACTTTTAATATTACTATACTCTTAATCTTAGTAAAGTTGAACAAGAGAGATCTTACAAATCTAGATAGATCAATGCAATTTCCAAATGAAACAATAAGCGTACTCCATAAAATCGGTCCAAGAGGTATCAGTCTAAAGAGGTATTAAGAAAAGGGCTCCATGAAATCGGTCCAAGAGGTATTGATCCAAGTGTTTCAGTCTAAAGAGTTTCAGTCTGAGGAGGTTTCAGTATGCCATGACGAGAGGAACCGGTTACTTTTTGAATATGTTTTTGGAGATTGAAAGAGTAACCATGGTCCAGAATGGGAAACATATAAAGAGAGATTTCCTTGAGTCAGCCGGAGTCAGCCGGAGTCAGCCGGAGTCAGCCTGAGTAAACCTGAGTAAACCTTGAGTTTAAAGGTAACATTACGTTGGTCAAAAGGGAACTTCCTGGGTTACTTTGAAACCACAATATAAAGACTATGATGATATCTTGAATTAAAGAATTACTGGAAGACCATTACTCCAGGGTACCAATCTATGGAACATTAAGAACAAAGCTCAACAACTACTACTTTTAATATTACTACTTTTAATATTACTACTTTTAATATTACTATCACTAGTCACTAATATTACTATACTCTTAATATTACTATACTCTTAATATTACTATACTCTTAATATTACTATACTCTTAATATTAGTAAAGTTGAACAGGAGAGATAGAAATCTAGATAGATCAATATACAATTTCCAAATGAAAATCGCTCATTCTTGGAAAAGACTCATGCCTCTATTTCCATGTCTAACTATAAGACGTTGTTATACCAACTATAAGACCTTATTATACCAACTGTAAGACCTTATTATACCAACTGTAAGACCTTATTATACCAACTATAAGACGTTGTTATACCAACTATAAGACGTTGTTATACTAACTGTAAGACGTTATTATACTATCTATAAGACGTTGTTATACTATCTATAAGAAAGTACCGATTGAGCTTTTGAAACTTTGGTTAAAGAACTGTTGGATGCAGCTCATTGGACTTTTAAAAAGACGTTAAAAAAGACTTTGAAAAAGACTTTGAAAAAGACTTTGAAAAAGACTTTTAAAAATGGGGTGGTTTATTTTGTGGGCGAAAAAACTTCCAATATCGTCTCTGACAATAGGGCCATCATTAAGAACCTCTTGAGCTATGCGTGTTCCATAAAGTTAATTCAAGAGGTATTGGTCTGAGGTTTTTGTATGAATGGTTGAGATGAACGGTTGCTTTTTAAATGTATCTTTGGACCATTTGAAGGAGTAACTACTATATGGTCCAGAAAGGAACATATAAAGAGTACTTTCCTTGAGTAAGCCAGAAGTCAGCCTTGAATAAGCCTTGAATACGCCTTGAATACGCCTTGAATAAGCCTTGAGTAAGCCTTGAGTACGCCAGAAGTAAGCCAGAAGTAAGCCTCCAGTCAACCTTGAATACGCCTTGAATAAGCCTTCAGTAAGCCATAAGTAAGCCATAAGTCAGCCATAAGTCAGCCTTGAATACGCCTTGAATAAGCCTTGAATACGCCTTGAGTCAGCCTTGAATACGCCTTGAATAAGCCTCGAGTACGCCTTGAATAAGCCTTGAATAAGCCTTGAAGAAGCCTTGAATAAGCCATAAGTAAGCCTTCAGTAAGCCTTGAAGAAGCCTTGAATAAGCCATAAGTAAGCCTTCAGTAAGCCATAAGTAAGCCATAAGTAAACCTTGAGTCTATGGGAGGAAAGCTTAGTTAAGGAACTTCGTGATTACTCAACCACTACAATACAAAGAACAATCACAATAATCTCTTAAATTATAACAATTGATAGAAGACCATTATATCCCGTTACCAAACTATACAACCATTAAAAATCACTCTAAACTTATATTTGGCCTATTCAACACTTCCAAGAGTCTCTACCCATATATATCCTATTCTCTACAGTTTGATTGGATAATCACTCCATTATGCTTTATTTAAAGATGTCCAATACAAAATAGCTTCGGTAAGTCAATAGTCAAAATACTATCTTCTTCTGTAGTCACCCATTGAACTTTCCATTTCAATCTACAGAAGTTATTAAGTAACCTTGGTCCAAATTAGAGTCATTATTCCCAAAATCCGATTTTTTTCTTTGCTTTCCACTTGGTTTGATCTCGTGACTTCAATGCTTATTTAAATGTAAGAATTTTTAAAGTATAGTGACTCCAATATGAAAAAAGGTATAGAAATAATCATAGAAACTCTTCAGAAAAGTTATTGATAGAGTTTTCTTTAGAACTACATGTCAATTTTTTCCCATTTTTTGACCCTACTCCAATATTCACTAGAAATTACTTTATCAATGAAAATTTTCAAAAAATAGACATTGGTGGATGTCTGGTAGATGAGAGTATGAAGAAGAGAAAGTGGTCGTGCACTTACCATTTTCACAGTTTCCTGCCTTGTGGTCTAGATTCTACATTTTTATAGTGGAGTATATTGTAATTATGGAGTAGAGCAAGTAAGAGTTGTCGTTTAATATGATATAGGTTGGGAAAGTATAGAAACTGTTCTGCCCTCGGAAATTACTATGCCCTCGGAAATCACTATGCCCTCGGAAATTGCACCGGTCACATGGATACACCCGTACACCAGGCCACCTCAGCACAAAAAGGACCAACGCAAAGCACTCTTTTTCCAATCAATTTCCATGAAATTGGGTTCGTTGGAATACTGGAATTCCGGACATTGCAATCCAGGTTTTTAAGCTGAAAAACTCCACAAGTGACATTTTTAACTCTTGGGTCTCTTAATTCCGACCGCGAATTCCGAGGCATAAGATTTGTATATTCTGGTGTTATATGCAGGACACATATATTTTTATATTCTGATGTAATATGCAGGACACCGCCTATTTTATATTTTGGTATAATATGCAGGACACACCTATTTTTAAACCCACCAAGCCATATTAAACTCTAAACCATAAATCTTCCATATACAGTAGCCATAGCCATATACAGTATAGTCAAGATATAGTATATTTAATGTAAAACGGTCACATGGAACAGAACTAAGGGTAGTGCGGTAACCATACTGAATCACGTGATTCCAAATAATTTAATATTCAAAAAGTAATACAATTCATATTGGGGAGATTAGAAATATAGTAATTGTACTATTACGTATTCTCTTGAGAATTTATCCAAAATTAGTAGATTTAGCATGTATCATTCTGACGGGGGCTTATATGCAGTCCGCTCCATATTCTACCAATAGGAAGTAGTATTCCAGGCAAAACATAGATGGTCAAAGATCAGATATTAAAGTATCGGAAATAAGATCTCAAAGACGAAAACCGTAAATGGATATTCAGTCAAGTTAGAAGCAGTGTAAAGGAGTAGTCAGGCATAGAAGTACACAGCATCACGTGAGAGTGTCCATCATAAACAATAGCAAGAAATGTAAGCAAGGAATTGTTCTTTATCCAGAACGTATTCAAGTATCTATCACCAATCCACCATCATGAGACGGAATAATGAAAGAAGAACTGAAGCTTGGGAAGTGAAGCTTGGGAAGTGAAGCTTTCTTGGGGTTTCCAATCCATTCAACGAACAACAATAGTAAAACCAAGCTCTAAATTCACTGGTCTGATTTCACTGATCTGATTTCACTGGTTTGAATCTCTGGTCCAAATTCACTGGTTTGAAACACTGGTTTGAATCACTGGTTTGAATCACTGGTTTGAATCACTGGTTTGAATTCCTGAAAGTTAAACTAGAACTCATTCATTAAATCAGTTGTATGTCACAATAGAAGAGCCTTGCTCTGTTCATCATGGGTTAATATCTTTGGATTAGTATACTCCTTCATTGAGGAACCATGAATTGTTTGGTCTGGAAACTAGACCTGGGACTAAACCAAGACCAACCAAGACCAACCAAGACCAAGACCAACCAAGACCAAAACCGACCAAGACCAAAACCAACCAAGACGATAAAAAGACAGAAGAATTATATCCATCCTCGACCAAAGTCAGAAGTGAGTATATGTAGAACTCCTTGATTCAACTGTGATTAAATATCCTCTCTTCCCAATCCCCCATTTCCCCATTTCCCCATTTCCCCATTTCCTCTCCTCTCCTCTCTTCTCCTCTCTTCTCCCCTTTGCTTCTCTCCCCCCTCCCCCTTCCCCGCTACAACGACTCGGAAATCAATGTATTAAGTATCTAGTGTTGGCCCTCGATAAAGTCGTTCTTGACTCTGTAAAAAATGTAAAACCACATGGTGGCGCCGAGCAATTTGGCTCCCCACTTGACTTTAGCCTCCACATGGGGCTTACTCACAGGCGCATGACGAATGTACTTGGCAAGGTGGGCTGCTGCCATTGTGTATATGTTGTAAGAAAGTGGTGACTTTTGAGACGTTTTGGTTGGCTCACGTTTGGTGTACGGGTTTGAAGAAATTGCTTGCACTTGAATTAACAACTCAATCCGGTATATAGAATCCGGTATATAAGTTCCGGTATAAAGTCCTGTATATTACATATTCCTGTATATATGATCCGGTATAAATTCCTGTATGTTATATATTCCTGTATGTAGGATCCTGCATATAAGCAACCATAATCCCCCAAGAGTTCTAATCAAAACTTTAAGAAAATCTCGGCTTACACCAGTCTGTAGATGTCTAGTAGTTTCGACTTTAGCTTGTTGGGTACCAATAGTGGTTAGTAGCCCTTTCTAGCCCCCAGTGATGGACGTGTACTGCACAGTACTGTCTTAATTCATATAAAAACCCATTTGAATTACTAGTCACGTGATTATAATAACCCTAAATTCTCTAAAATTATTGGCAATCACTTTAAATTTTACTACACTCGATGTAATCTACTTGTAATTCAATGAGTCCTGCATATACTCATCATGACCTGCACATACGCACTTGAATATTCCTGCATATACGCATTCAAAAGACCTGCATATACGCACTTGAGCATTCCTGCATACATGCATTTAAAAGACCTGCATACAAATACAGTCCCCAAACTTCTTCAATCTCCACCAATTTTCACCGGAAAAATCTCCTAAATTTCACTTCCTCTTATAGTGTAACTTCTGATGACGTGTCATATTAGACTTGACATTAAATTTCTTACCACATCCTTCCCAGTCGCAGTTGAACAGCTTGATCCCCGTGTGCGTCGTAAAATGGATGCGGAATGACAGTGGCCGCTTGAAGTTCTTGAGACATACAGGACACTTGTGCAATTTAATTTTTGACTTTTCCAAGCGCTTTTTATCCTCGTAATTCCCAATTCGGGCAGGTCCGGGGGCGTTTTGAAGTCCGGGGGCATTTGCAACTCCGGGGGCATTTTGAAGTCCGGGGGCATTGCCAAGATTTCCCCCAAAAAAGACATCTCCGTACTTCGGTCCTGCACCATATTTGAAATTTTTTTTCCCATACCTTGCATTTTCAGGGCCATACCTTGAATTATCAGTCACATATTTTAATTCCTCGGGACTCCTTTGGAAGCTTTTTACGGTGGATTTATTATCATACCACGAGCCCCGACCCGGCTTATCTGCACTCCCGCATATTCGTTCAAAAACAGATGGAATTTCCTGGCCAATAACGCCCTCCTGTTGGCTTGAATATGTTGGGTACTCCAATGTATAGAGTGGCGGAACTACATTCCCGGCGGAATTTCCTCCCCGAAAAGAACTGCTCTGGGTATTACCCTCGGAAGGTGGGGGAGGGTCCTGCACATAGACCCCCATTGTATTCAATGGTTCGTATGGTTTTGGGTACAAATTTTCATCCGTTAAACAATTACTCGGGCCGAGTGGCTGCATTGTCTGCAGAAATGAAGACGGATTATTGAAAGACTGCTCGGAAGGGTCAGGCCCTGTTTTGGCGGGCTGCATGCAGGACAAATCATTATCAAGGTAATCAGATTCATCCCCCGCCGCCAGGAATAAGCCAAGTGAGCCAATCGAGTCTAGCAGTGGGGAAGAACGCTTGAGGCGTCTTGGGGCGACATCGTTTAACGGATCCATGAAAAATATAGACTGGGATGAATCAGGCTGGAAGTAATCGGGCTCTGAAGAAGTAAAATGATCTAAATCTACTCGACTGAGTTCGTTCAGAGACAAATGCTTGTCTAGAGCCAGCATTGAGGAGTAGAAATGGAGTGCAGCGATAGCGAGGGCTTAAATAAGAGTTGCAGCCGTTGTGGGGACAAACAACACCTCAGCGACTCAGCCCTGCGACGCATTCTTTTGTAGAAAACAGCCAATCTTGGCCCGGCGCAGCGTAAGCGAAAGGAGGCACGAGTTTCCAGGGAGAGAAGTGGCTTAAGGCCGTAGCGCCGATCGCTGCCAACTGTCCCTATGGGGTGCAGCGAAAGTATATGCATAATGCGCATGGCGCGACTGATGCATGGAAGGATGACTTCTTTAGAAGGTGCGATGGGGTGAATCCTCCCCAGCTTCAACGAAGCCATTTTTTTTAATTTTTTGGGATCCACAGAAACGTTAGATTTGTGAACTTTAGTATGAGTGGATTAGTTAAGCATTAAAATATATATGCTATAAAGTAGGTGGTACTATGTATGAAGCCCAAGAATATAAGGTTGCTAAAACCAAGGTTGCTGATATTATAAAGCAGCATGACGGTAGGAAAAGTGACCTAGACTTTGCAGCCACCCATACGGTAAGAAGCGCAGAATCGAGACCAGGTCCACGATTGGCCAGTCGTTCTATACACTCTGTATAAAATTTCTGGGCCTGCACATAACCCCTTCTCCACTTACTTCTTTACATCTTTTCGCGCATAACCTCAAGCCTCCATATAAATCCCTATCCAGCCCCATCCATCTCCACCTAATTTCAAGGATTTTGGAAATGAAAAATTAGAATATAGTATATCTTGATGCTCACGTGAATTGTAAACTTCTAAGATGTGTATGGCGTGATTCCCATCTCTCACGCTATTCTTCCATCACATTCATGTGCACATACTTAACAATGGTCACGTGTCCCCTCACCTTACTTGTTGTTTTTGGTTACATGGTTACCGTTTATGTTAATGAGTCTTGATTAATAATCATATTTCTTGTATAAAGAATTGATTTATGATTAAATATATACCTATTTGTTATTAAATAGTCGAGAAAACCACGTAAAATCATGAAAAACTCGAGAAAAACTCGGGAAAATCACCTAAAGTTATAAAATATCACTTAGAACATCTTTCAATGGTGTTTGTTTACAGTTTCTATCATTTAGTAGTACAAATTTATTCAAAAAAGTCACAGAAATGATATAATAGTCGGGAGAAAATCAACAATATGGTATATTTATCAGAAATAATCACTTAATAGTCACTGGATAGTGATAAATATCAAAAGAATCCACTGATTATTACATAATTTCATTTTATAGGCACCTACTAGTCATATGTTTCACTTAAAATCACCATAATTAGTGAATCATACATGAATTTTTAGAGAATCTAATATTTCTAGTCTCTATTAGTACCTAATATTATGATTATTGACATTTTTAAATTAAAAGTATCGATTGGGGGAAGAAGAAGAGATTCTAGTTGATGGGTCGGAATTGCTTACTTCCGGTCCTTGCATATCACGTGACCTGTATATTTCCTCGTATATCTTCTACCACATACCTAATTTAAGCTTCTCTCTAAGATATGTTGCTGACGAAAATCATACAAATCTGGAACTTGTTGAATTGGCTTGAAAAATGTTTTGGTGGGGAGGATAAACCAACCTGGGTCAAGAGGTCGGAACTGCATATAAGCCCCGGAATGGCGAGTTCCGGGACCCACAGTCACGTGCAGTACTTTATCAACCCTATAATAGAATAAAAGCCCTACGACCCTACTGGTGAAAATCTAAAAGAGTTTATATTTCTTAAATAGGAATATCAAAGGATCTAGTTATATACCGAAATGATCATAAAGTATAGTATAGTACTTACCACTAGTCACGTGATACCACAGATCAATTCTAGTAACCCAAAACCACTCATTCTCGTCCTGTAAAAAAGGCAATGGTGCAAGGAGGTACTTCATAGTAACATAACCTTCATAATCTGTTCCTCTTGTATTCCCAACGAGTATCATACAACTGAACCAATCCTCATTTTAAGTAATCACTATCCTACTGCTGGTTCTTAAAGTAGCAGTAATTGATAGGAATACTTGGATATGTCAATGGACAGATTTGAGTTTTCTTGGGAGTCTGGCCACTTCACAAGACATCTTAGCTTCTGGTGGTCCCTATACCACCATGGAACCCCAATGAACTTTCAACCACCCATGATCATAGACTTGGAATGATATTGAAGAATGTGAGACAATAAGCGTTGGAAAAAGTTGATGAAAAAAACTGTTGAAAAAAGCTCTTGGAAAAGGCTGTTGAAAAAAGCTGTTGAAAAAAGCTGTTGAAAAAAGCTGTTGAAAAAAGTTGTTGAAAAAAGCTGTTGAAAAAAGCTCTTGGATCTTAGTGCTTGAAATTCAGTAAAGATTGTTCAGGATGGGTGCGAAAAGAGTCCAGTGTGTCACTGAGCAACCACCACTTCGGGGCATGGCAGCCTCTTAACCAATAAAAACAAAATGAAAAAAAAAAAACAGTACACCCCGAACCTGATCCAATCAGAGATAATCCACTTTCATCCATATAAAAAAAGACAATTGAACTGTCCTGGTGGTGGTATTGCTTGCAAGGATCTACCCTCACAGGTGCATCCTGCAGACGCACACCATTTCAAACGCCCCACTAAGTGAACAATGAATCACATGTCATGCTGATCGACATCAAGTTATAGGAAAAGTCAGCCAACGACTTGAGAAGCTTGAACTCCGAGACAAACTTAATTCACGACCAAAGTTTCAAGTTCCAGGCCACAAAAAAGTTCCAGGCCACGAAAAAAGTCCAGGCCACACTTCCCCACGCTATCTGCAGAAGATACAAGGAGATTTTGATCAGGATGGCTGCAAGTTTTAGTCAGAGAGAGTCTGAACTATTGGGCACCACTGCTTTTTATGTTCCATTATACTTCATACGCCATGGTTCTGGTCCTTGATACTAGTGCCACGGTATAAGAAGTAAAAAAACACACGAGTAGTAGACTTGGAATCATCCAAGGACTTTTGATACCTCCATATCTATCATCTATACATGCCAGATATTATAATCCTGAGACTATAAACCATCACACTAGATACTAGACACTAGATTCGAGGGAATGGGACGGAGTTTCAGCTGAGAAAGTGATGAATAAAAGGCATTTAGAAGGAGTCGGTGGAGTCGGTAGAAGGAGTCGGTTGAATCTGGATGGAGTAATTGGAGTCTGGATGGAGTTGGAGTGGGAGTAGACTAGGAGGGTCTAGGCTCATCATCTAGTGAAGAGAGTAAAGAGGGGAGATTCTGGGGAAAGGAAAAAGAACCAAGTTCAATTGAGGAAAACAGGGAAACGGTCGTCTTTTATAATCCAGCGTCCAATCAGTTTGTTGCAATTCCGTGCGGGGGTTCACAAAATGCGCATATCTGGTGGCGACATGCATGAGCATTGGTTGCAATTCCAAAAGAATATATAAGGAGTGCGATTCCCCCCAAAAGATTTGTCTACTTTTTTCCACACAACACACTGATACCAGCCATGGCAATTTATTTTCATTGGTGCATAGGCATCTAAGGTTTCAATATCAAAGTGAAAATACTCTAGGGTGAGATTACTCGGAAAAGATTTCACCCGCAAAGGAGAAGCGATCCTGAATTATACTAGTCTAGTCTAGAGTATAGAAACTACAAGACGACGAGGAGTAAATATAATACGGAGTCAAGAATCAATTATAACTGGGTGGATACCGAACATAACAGTTTTTCATTCACTCTCTTTTATTTATACTCCACATCAATCTTTGTTTCAGTCGTGATCTTCTCATTCTAATACAGTTTACGAATTCAGTTTACGAATTCATTTTACTAATTCAGTTTACTAATTCAGTTTACGAATCCAGTTTACTAATTCAGTTTACGAATCCAGTTTACTAATTCAGTTTACTGATCCAGTTTACTAATTCAGTTTACGAATTCAGTTTACTAATTCAGTTTACTAATTCAGTTTACTAATTCAGTTTACGAATCCAGTTTACTAATTCAGTTTACTGATCCAGTTTACTAATTCAGTTTACGAATTCAGTTTACTAATTCAGTTTACTAATCCAGTTTACTGATCCAATCTACTAATTCAATTTACTGATCCAGTTTACGAATCCAATCTAATAATCCAGTTTACTAATCCAATCTACTAACTCAGTCCACTGAAAGTGTTGTTTGGTCTACGGTTCAGTTAGTCCAATTTTTCCTGCACAGATTGGGGAGAAATTCGCAGACATTCAGTGCACTGGCCCTGGGTCTGATGCCACGCACTCATTTGAATGAGACTCACACACACAACTCATCATATACTTTCCACATGATTGATTCCATCTCCTTGATTCCATCTCCTTGATTCCATCTCATTGATTCCACCTCCTTGATGGTCTACATAACATCTCGAATGTTTGAACATGATCTTGGTTCTTGGAAAGATGCACTCCACCCAATCTATACATATGCTGTGTTTTACTCTATACTTGATGTATACACTCTTAGTGTCATGGTTTATTAGAGTTTATCTTTTAGACATTCTTAAGTGGAGTGTATTTGGTATAGAGAATTTAGGGTAGGTAGAGTGTAGTTTTACCACCAAACCACCAACCACCAACCACCAACCACCAACCACCAAACCACCAAACCACCAAACCACCAAATCTACTAAGTAATAGACACCCAGTATAGTCACATAACGCCACAGTACACCGTAGTATAGTAGTAGAGTAGAAGAGTAGAAGAGTAAAGTAGAAGAGTAGAAGAGTAGAAGAGTAGAGTAGTAGAGTAGAGGTGCATGGCGGCAGTAGCAAGACATTACGGACCATTGACGCAAAGCTTCCTAATACCATACTCGACTCATACATTCCTCGACATGTACCCCCACTAAACCATACCTCCAGTTCTACTTTGACGCTCTTCCCTCTTTTCACCCTCTCACCCTCTTTTCATTTCACCTCCCATTTCCCTTTCCCATTTCCCTTTCCCATTTCCCATACTGACCAAATTAGAAAACAATTCCACACTCGAACAAATCATGAGATAAAGAGAGAGAGAGAGAGATGAAGATGAAGATGAAGATGAAGATGAAGATGAAGAGAAAGAGAGAGATGAAGATGAGGAGAACGAGAAAGAGAGAGAACGAGAAAGAAAGAAAGAAAGAGATGAAATGCCAAGGATAATTCAATGCACGAGGATCCTTACGACCAGATTCAATCAAATCAAATTCCATCATCTTACAACATCTTACAATGTATTAGGATGTAGTAGGATGTATTAGGATGTATTAGGATGGTATGTCTAAAGAAGAAGTAGTATGGTGATAGAGAATGGTAAAGAAGTAGTAGTATGGTAAAAATGGAAATGGTAAGAATGGAGATGGTTGCAGAGAAAAAGAAGTATATATGGTGTTTATTGGTAGTTATCTTTTCTTTGTTTCTTTCATTCTTTCTTTTTTGGTGTGTAGAGAAGAGGAGGAGAAAGGGCTATACTTTGACTGGTCATTATTTTATTTAAACACTGGTAAGAACGTTAGAGCGCGCGTGGGGGAGTGCATGGAGGAGTGCGTGAGGAGCTCGTGGAGGAGCTCGTGGAGGAGTGCATGGAGGAGTGCATGGGGAGCTCGTGGAGGACCGCGTGGAGGAGTGCATGGGGACCGCGTGGAGGACCGCGTGGAGGAGTGCATGGGGAGCTCGTGGAGGAGTGCATGGGGAGCTCGTGGAGGAGTGCATGGGGAGCTCGTGGAGGAGTGCATGGGGACCTATCGCATCGTAGAGTTCATCACCTGCACTGAAAACATCATCTCGTCCCACCACCCGTCCAAGAATACGTCCTGCATCCCGTACAACCAAATCTCCAGTATTTCATCCACCCATTCACATCCCATCGATATCCCAATTTAATATAATTCCTCCTTAGTTAAAAACTCTATAAGCCGGCAAATCTGCCAGTGTAGAAGCATATCAATCACTGGATCGCAGTCCATTCTGCTCATTCCAAGACAGAAAAAATTAGCATGTAAATAAGTTTTTATTGGTGTACGGGTTTTTACCTTTTCAGTGTTACTAATAATCCTATAGGCCCTAGATTTGAGTATCTAGTGATTTTGGATTAATCTGTGAGGTCCCTCAGACAAGTGGAACCATTGGACGTGCCTAAGCCACAATTTCTTAATATGCAATTTTTGGATAATAAAAGGAAACAAAACGGTGCATAACTGTTTGATGACTGTTTCAGGAAAATCTGAAAGGGTCCCGGGACAGTAGAAAGTAGAAAATAGAAAGTAGCAAGTAGCAAGTGGAAAGTAGAAAACTAGAAACTAGAGAATTCTCTAGCAATCCCTCTAAGTTTATTCCCGTATTCGAATATACCACTGATTTAATTTGATTTAGAAATCTATGGCCTGCTTAAGTTCTAACAGACTGTGCGGTTTACATGTAACTGTACAGTAAATGGTATAACTGTGAAATGGTATAACTGGGTAAATAGTATAACTGAGTAAATGGTATACACTGTTTAAATCGTATACACTGTTTAAATGGTATAGACTGTTTAAATGGTATTCTGATTGGTACAATAAATGGTATAACTGGGTAAATAGTATACACTGTTTAAATGGTATAACTGTGAAAGGGTATAGACTATGAAATGTTATAATTGTCTAATTAGTATACACTGAGTAAATAGTATACACTGAGTAAATAGAATTTTGACTGAGTAAATAGTATAACTGAGTAAATAGAATTTTGACTGTGAAAATAGTATAGACTATGAAATAGTATACACTGTGTAAATAGAATTTTGACTGAGTAAAACGTATAGACTGTGTAAATCGTATAGACTGTTTAAATGGTATAACTGTGTAAATGGTATAGACTATGAAATGGTATTCTGACTGGTACAGTAAATAGCATTTTGACTATGAAATGGTATAACTGTGTAAATAGCATTTTGACTATGAAATAGTATACACTATGAAATAGTATAGACTGTGAAATGGTATAACTGTGAAAGGGTATTCTGACTGAGTAAATTGTATGGACTGTCTAAGTAGTATAGACTGAGTAAATAGTATACACTGTTTAAATAGAATTTTGACTGAGTAAATGGTATAGACTATGTAAATGGTATAACTGAGTAAATGGTATAGACTGTGAAATGGTATTCTGACTGGTACAGTAAATAGCATTTTGACTATGAAATGGTATAGACTGAGCAAATAGTATACACTGTTTAAATCGTATACACTGTTTAGATGGTATAACTGAGTAAATGGTATAGACTGAGTAAAAGGTATAACTGAGTAAATAGAATTTTGACTGTGAAAATAGTATAGACTATGAAATGGTATAGACTATGTAAATAGAATTTTGACTGTGAAATGGTATAACTGAGTAAATAGAATTTTGACTGAGTAAATAGTATACACTGTGAAATGGTATAGACTGTTTAATTGGTATAGACTATGTAAATGGTATTCTGACTGGTACAGTACATAGAATTTTGACTGTGAAATAGTATACACTGTGTAAATCGTACAGACTGTGAAATGGTATAACTGAGTAAATGGTATAGACTGTGTAAATAGAAATTTGACTGAGTAAAAGGTATAGCTGTGTAAATAGAATTTTGACTGTGAAATAGTATACACTATGAAATAGTATACACTGTGAAATAGTATAGACTGGTACAGGACTGGAGATGGATTCAATAACCTAATTTTGATTGAATTGTTTTTTTTTAATTTTGATTGAATTGTTTTTATATAAAGTTTATTCGTAGCTGTGTAGAGAAAACCAAATGAAAAGCAAATGAAAAGCAAATGAAAAGCAAATGAAAAACTCCACACTGACTAGTCAATTAATCATTGTTAGAACTTAAACACGTCTAGGATTTATAAAAAGTTATACCAATTGTATATTGGAATCCGGTAATAAATTTAGAGACATTCCTAGATATTTCATCTACTTGGGAGAACCTACTACTTCTTATATCCTTTTTAGTTGCTCTGTAGTAACCAACAATGAGAATTGAAGGAGAATTGAAGGAGAATTAAAGAGAATTAAAGAGAATTAAAGAGAATTAAACAGAATTAAAGAGAAAAAAAGAGAATTAAAGAGAATTGAAGGAAAAAAAGGAGAATTGAAGGAGAAACGAAGGAGAATTGAAGGAGAAATAAAGAGAAATAAAGGAAAAAAAGAGAAATAAAGAGAAATAAAGAGAATCGAAGGAGAATCGAAGGAGAAATAAAGAGAAACGAAGGGAAAAAGAGGAGAATTGAAGGAGAATTGAAGGAAATAAAGAGAAACGAAGGGAAAAAAGGAGAATTGAAGGAAAAAAAGAGAAGCATTGTTTCTATTGGTCGAGAGAATTGTTATATACATCATTCTCCAAGACCAAGCATTGAAATGCATGTATGGGCACGTATATCATTTACCTAATCCACTTATTACAAAGTATTGGCTTCTGGTACTGTTTGAATTATTCCTAATATTCACGGTAAGAAGGTAAGCACAGATTGGGAGAAAAGAGTATTCTGAAACCATCTTCGGCGTGGTCTCCAGTAAGAAATATTCTTATACTTTAAATCTGGGGTTAGGGGTACAGCGTTGGGACGATCTATCGATTCTCCTTTTGTAGGCTTTCAATGAGTCATATGGTTTCAATAGAATAGTTCATAGGGTTTCAATGAGTCATAGGGTTTCAATAGAATAGTTCATAGGATTCCAATGAGTCATACGGATTCCAATTGATATTCCATCCAGAAGATATGAGTAATAGAATATTCAAAGTAAATGTGACAAACCTTTAGTAGAATTTGATCATAGTATGGAGTTCCACACAATGAACATGAGCATGTGAAATAAATGAATTGAAGAACGTTTCCAAGATGGCATAATTGGACGGAATCAAAAGGTGCGATGTCCAAGTTGTTTCTTATACTTTGACCCGAAATATGACCAATCTTGAAGCATCACTAAATTCTTAGAACTTAAGCACGTCTGAGATTTATAAACAAAGTTATAACGGTTGTATATTCGAATACGGTAATTTAACATAGAGGGATTGCTAGAGAATTCTCTACTTTCTACTTTCCACTTCCTACTTTCTAGTTTCTAGTTTCTACTTTCTACTTTCTACTTTCTACTGTCCCGGGAACCCTTTCAGATTTTCCTGAAACAGCCAATAGTCGATTATGCACCGTGTTGTTTCCATTTATTATCCAAAAATTGCATATTAAGAAATTGTGGCTTAGGCACGTCCAATGGTTCCACTTGTCAGAGACCTCGCAGGTCAATCCAAAGCCACTAAATACTCAAATCTAGGGCCTATAGGATTCTTCCTAACATAATCCTTTAGTGTAGAACTGGTGACCAAGTGTTTTTGTTTCACCTTGGTTTGCTCCAGCTTTTTAAAACATAGCGAGAGCGAAATGGGTGCATAAATGTGATGGTACCGTTTTGGGTTCTCAATATGAGGTTTTTGAACGCTTAAAACGGGGTCTTAACGTGAAATTGGTTTATATACCTTTTCCCCGTTTTTCTAAAGCATAGGATTCCCATTCTTCTACTATTCTTCCTTTAAACGTTGAAGCTAAAAGAATGCTTTTGGTGTTTTGAAAGTATGCACCAAGGTAATCTCTAGTATATTCCTTTAAACCATAAGCAATGGCCGGTTATTTACCATATCTCATAGTCTTGGTATATCGAGAATACTCTCCAATTAAAGGTGTTTTATAAAAGAATGGGTTTCTTGGAAGAACCCAATTCGAATAAAGAGAATAAAAAAACACCCACGTGATTTTACCAATACATTTCAACGCAGGGTAACTTATTTATTATTATTGATTATTTATTATTTTATTAAACAATGAAAATATGAATACGGCAATCAAAACATTTGAACAATGTAAAAGTATTCGCGCTAAAACTTTTCACCGTTATTTATTTCAGTGAGAAATTGGCATTTAGACAAGTGAAGGTTTGGGTTCTTTGGATTTAGAAAATGAAGGCTTGGGTTCTTTGGGTTTAGAAAATGAACGTTTGGTTAATGAACGTTTGGAGAATGAACGTTTACCGAAATTGGGCTTTGGTTCATTGCGCGTTGCATTCACATGTTGGTTAATTGACTAATATATACTTTGATTGATATGAGAATTTGCTCGTGTTTGAGCCTGCATATACGTCACAATGGGTTCTCTTCAATGGACAATTCAAGCCTTGCCAAAGGTCTACTTTTAAATAAACAAATAAACACGAGAAGGTTTATTTATGGTCGAGACTATTATTTCTTTTCCAAATTCGGATCCTTGGTGCCTATTAAGAAATTGTTGCATTTATTGGTCGTTCCTGCACATTGATCCCCCATCATCTCTCCCTCAACCTCATTAACCCCATTAACCCCATTACTTCTGTTTACTATATTAAGCATAAATAACAGATGCAATGTCGAGTAACATCCGAGTATGTAGAGTTGAAAAAAAAAATGCCTTGGATTCGGTTACTTTGGAGTTCCGGTCCGGTATATTACGAGTTCCGATTAAAGACTCATTCAGAGTTATAATTACTTAATCAGTTCATCAGTTAATTGGGTGCTTGCTTGCTTGGTCCCAAAGTATATTCATTACATACTTTAGTGTCTTATTATTTCGTCTAGTTCCAGTATATAATAGATTAACCTCTATATAGTCTACTCTTGCAGATAAAGATATTTCTCTTTCTCTTTCATTCCTTCACTTACCATGCAAGGTTACGATGCAAGGTTTTAGGGCTTAGAAGCAAATGTTAAAATAATTCTCATTGGTAGATGATGGATGTGCATTGGGTAGAATGGCTACAGGATCAGACGCACGCGAGAAGGGTATGTCGGATGATGTAATCATACCCTCGAAAAGGAACGAGACTTAAAGCTTCGCCAAG
Source organism: Metschnikowia sp. 04-218.3 (assembly GCA_002374635.1). Taxonomy (NCBI): domain Eukaryota; kingdom Fungi; phylum Ascomycota; class Pichiomycetes; order Serinales; family Metschnikowiaceae; genus Metschnikowia; species Metschnikowia sp. 04-218.3. The sequence continues at coordinate 35,944 of NLAC01001302.1, forward strand.
TAAAGAGGCAGTGCTTTTTGTTAGCAAGCATGACCATCCCCTCTTTAATCAAGTAAATACTGATCTGGCTATTTTTAATGCAGGGACCATGGAAATAAAAAGACTGATCTATAGCCAGCATTGCTCGGATGGCGCATGATGCGATATGCGGTATTGCTGAGATACTTGTACTTTGCGCGCATTACTCTTTAGGGGTAGGTAATTGCATGCATTGGCACGAGGCTTTTAGAGATTAGAAACGAGGCAGATCATGTATTCCGGGGTCTTATCAATTGGATTTCTATTCATTTTCAATTTCCTCTAATATAGATATTTTACGATTACTTAAGCTGATACTCTATTCAATATTCAACACTCGAAAGCTATAAATAGCCCATGCAGGACTCCAGCCCACTGTTGATGCGCAGGTTCCGCAGAATAGTAGAAAATCGGGGCCAACGGTGCGGCGTGCAGGAGCATGTTTACATGATCTGGTGCGATCCAGCGCTTTCGCTTGCCCGCGCACATAGCGTGCCATGCACACCCGGTGGCATTATACCTATTTTTGGATCGGCCCAAGGCCTGCATTCTCACTATATAAATAGCCGCCTTTTCCCCCCCCCTCAAACTTATTTTTTATTCATCACTTCTTTTCATCTCATCTTATTTTCACATCTACACAGCATGAAGTTATCCCTCGCCCTTTTATCGGTCATTGCCGCCGCTCAAGCCGCCTATGTACCTTCTGACCCTTGGTCTACCTTGACTCCTACCAAGTCCGCCACGGTTGGAATCACTGATCACACCAATAAGTTTGGTATTCTGATCCAGACTTTGGGCTCTACATCCTCGTCAAGCGCCGCCAAGGCTACTACCACTTCTAAGGGTAAGAGAGATGTCATCAACCAGATTGGTGATGGACAAATTCAAAACCAAACCAATAAGCCACAACCTAAGCCTACAGTTGCTTCTGTGGTTAACCAAATTGGAGATGGACAAATTCAAAATCAAACAAACAAGCCTAAGCCTACTCCAAAGCCTACTGTTGCATCTGTTGTTAACCAAATTGGTGACGGGCAAATTCAAAACCAAACCAACAAGCCTAAGCCTGCTCCTAAGCCTACTCCTGCATCGATCGTTAACCAAATTGGAGATGGCCAAATCCAAAACCAAACAAACAAGCCTAAGCCTGCTCCTAAGCCTACTGCATCTGTTGCCAACCAAATTGGTGACGGTCAAATTCAACACAAAACCGGTGCTCTTGCCTCTCAAATCAAGGATGGTCAAGTGCAAGCTACTGGAGTACCTACTGCTGACCAAGTCACCGATGGTTTCCCTATTGCTTGTTTGACTTCTGACTCTTTGTCCATGACCTTGAAGGGAGGAATCTTGACTGACTCTATGAACAGAGTCGGTGCCATTGTTGCTAACTTCCAATTCCAATTCGACGGCCCTCCACAAGCTGGTACTATCTACGCTGCTGGATGGTCTATTACCCCTAAGGGACTCTTGGCTTTGGGAGGAGACGATCTTTTCTACCAGTGTAAGTCTGGTGACTTTTACAACTTGTACTACTTCGAGAAGTCCTCTGACGTCCATGCTCAGTGTGAGCGCGTCCACCTCTCTATCGTTGAGTTGGTTGGCTGCTAGGTACTAGATCTACTTTTCGACAATACATGATTTTTTAGTTTATTATTGGTAGCAATTGTGGGTGTGTAAAGGTGGCGCGGCAATCGGATTCGGACGCGCCTGCACCTAGTTATGCCATTAATGCAAGTACTTTTTTTCTTGGAAGCGCGATCGCGGCTTTCACCTGCAGGTATGTACGAACGCGCTCTATATGCAGGAATCGCGGCGCGTCTAATATATAGGAAAAGGATCGACGCGTTTCCTAAAACGGCCATTAGTCACGCGTCAAAACACGTTCATTGTGCGTTCGGTAAAGGTACAAACGCGTCAGTGAAATAAGTTTCACTCTTGTTTCACTCATGTTTCAGCATTGTTTGACGCGTGTTTCAGTGGTGTTTCAGACCGTTTTTCTGCAGCTAAACATGCAGCGATACAAATTCGTAAATCGTGTTCTCCTTTAAATTTTCCCAATTAGGAAATACCTTCTCATGTGCGGTACTGTATATAACATGCATATTTCATTCTAGACGTTTTTCAGTATGCAGGTCGAGTTACTGTATTGGTTAAATAGACTAGTGCGAAGTATATGCAGGAGTAGAAATAGACGTTTAGTTTATTCATTGCTTGTATTAGTATATTGATTTGGATTAGACAATAGACAATAGACAATAGACAAATGGACAGAACGGACAAATAGACAGAATGGACAAATAGACAGAATGGACATTGGACAGAATGGACATAAGACAGATGGACAAATGGACAAAAGACAAATGGACAAATGGACAAATGGACATAAGATAAGACATGGAATATTCAGAAGTTACAGCTAACAAGGAATTCTTAGTCCGCATCTAGAACTCTGTGTCACCTTCCAACTTTGGTCTAGATTGTCATGTAATGTAGATCATTCGATGGCCTGCATATAGGGCAGCTGGGCCGAAATCATCCTGGTATGCTCTTTAAAGACCAAATACTTAAATCTCCAAAATAAAGTATTTCAGTATTCTCCAATTGTCTTCTCTAAATGTCCAGTCAGAATTGTGTACACAAGTTGGGCATATTGCTTATGCAGGCCCATCCATATCCCACAGTCTGGTCAGTGGTTCAATCCCTAGACAGAATAGAAGAGTGTTCCCAGATATGGGTTATAGAGTATAGTCAGTTAAACCAAAACTCGTCTCTTCAGAAGATGGAGATATAAGTGTAGACCGAAATGAGGATATTGTTTTCAGTATCAAAGTCTTGAAAACAAGCCCAGACTTATAGTTTTTCTCCCATTTTAAGTTTCCTTAGTTCATGAAAAAGGTCCAACCCAGTCCAATTCCAACCCAGTTCATTTTCAACCCAGTCCAATTCCAACGTCTAGCCAAGAAAACCAGATGGAATAGAAAGGAAGGCTGGGTATATTCAGAACCCCCCATTATTTTCTTACCAGTTCTTCAAAACCTTTAATCTGAGTATGTCATATTCCAGAAAGGCCAAAGCAAAAGATAATAGAATTCGACCCAAATCCTCTTCATGTACCTCTTTGAATACCTAGAGCCATAAAATTCAGTCATGTTTAACTTTAATTCAGGGAACTTCAGACATGTTTAACTTCAATTCAGGGAGATTCAGTCATGTTTAACTTCAATTCAGGGACAGATTCATGGTAAGTTGAAATCCACTAGATTAGGTGATTTTGACATATCAATTCTCTTCTTCTTCTTTTTCCTCCACCGCCACTGGAAGTGGAATGACCTCATGCATACCCTATTAAGATTCCAACCGTTGGTTATAAACATTGGTCGTCAAAATGGTCATAAAATATGGTCGTCAAAATGGTCGTCAAAAATGCAGGAATTGTTTGTTCGTGGATTGGGAGTTTCATGATAATCTGAGAGAAGGATTTGGAAGATAAGAAAAGGTCTAGACTTTCGTATTTCCAAAACCTTGACGTTTATATTTCAAATCTTTATAATCCATATCCAAATTGGGGAATCATATTATGTGGTTGGCGCGAAGGAGTATGTATTGAGGGGATGGAATTGAAATGTATCATGAAACATGAGATGTATGCAGGATGTTGATGCTGTATGCAGGATACAATTAACTAAATGCAGGATGTTGATACTGGATGCAGGATGCGACTATTTAAATGCAGGATATTGATACTGGGGATCTATGGCTAAGCTTATTTGCAGTCTCACCCAAATACTTATACTCTTATAGGTGTGACATTTAAATAAAGAATGAATTCCTTTTATGATATATGGTGTCCTGTATATAAATGCGCAATATGTACTGGTGTTTCTTATATGGTGTCCTGTATATAAATGCGCAATATGTACTGGTGTTTCTTATATGTTGTCCTGTATATAAATACACAATATGTACTGGTGTTTCTTATATGGTGTCCTGTATATAAATGCGCAATATGTACTGGTGTTTCTTATATGCAGGACCGCTTGGGGTCTCTTTTCAAGGTTCCAGCTATCAAAAATATCCCCATTTTATACTATAAATTCATTCAATTATTAAGATGTTGTAGTTTAATTTTAAAGAGTTTTCATCCTGTGTGTGGTCAGAAAATTACCGTTTACTCATTCAATATGTGCATGTTCCGGTATATAAGCCACTGTACCCGCACATCTGTACATCCCTCATAAACTCTCAAAAAACTCTCAATCAACTCCAAATTTTTTTCTCCTATACCCATAGTAATAGAGACCTTAATAAAGTTGTGAGAAAGGTAGAGTTTGTAAGGGGTTTGATTTGATGGTTTTTATGACTCGGTGTAATTTTTCGTGGTGTTTTGGAGTGTTTTGGCTGTTTTTGGTGGTTTTCGCACCCATTTATAAATACACTCCACCAGTATTTAGTATTGTATTGTATAGAATTGTACGTGTAGCATAGTCTAGTAAATTATAGTATAGTCTACTCTAGTCTACTCTAGTATTAGTAAAGTATAGTCTAGTCTAGTCTAGTCTACTCTAGTATTGGTAAAGGATAGGATAGGATAGGATATCATAGTATAATATAGTATAGTATTAGTATTAATATTGTGTAGCATAGTATTGGTATAGGCTAGTCGGGTCTAGTCCAGTCTACTCTACTCTAGTATTGGTATCGTGTAGTATAGTCCAGTCTACTCCACTCTAGTATAGGATAGTATAGTCCAGTCTAGTCTACTCTAGTATAGTATTCGTATAGTGTAGTATAGTCCAGTATAGTCCAGTCTAGTCTACTCTAGTATAGGATAGTAAAGGGTAGGATAGTAAAGGATAGGATAGTAAAGGATAGGATAGTATAATCTAATATATCATAGTGTAGTGTAAGAGAGTCTAATCTAGTAAAGTATCGTATTAGTAAAGTATGAGTACTGGTATAGTCTAGTATGGTGTAGCATAGCACTGTCCTGTCCAGTATCACAATCTCTAGTATCACTGTTCTATCCATTAGTACTAGTATAGTATTGTATGAGCATGGTATTGTATGAGCAAGAGTATGGTATAGTCTAGTCTAGTCTAGTCTAGTATTGATATAGTATGCTATGGTATTGGTATAGTCTAGTAAATTATGAGCATGATATAGTATTGGTATAGTATATCATGAGCATGATATAGTATTGGTATAGTATATCATAGTATGAGTTTAGTATTGGTATAATATAGCATAGGATAGTCCAGTATAGTAGTATAATATAGTATGAGTAAAGTATGGTATAGTCTAGTATAGTATAGTCTAGTATAGTATAGTATAGTATAGCATGTATGAGTATGAGTATTAGTATGGTATTGTATGAGTATAAGTACTGGTATAGTATAGTATAGTATAGTCTAGGTAAGTCTAGGATAGTCCAGTATAGTGTAGTATTTCATAGTATTGGTATTTCATCGTATGGTAATATAATATAGGATAGTATATAATTGTCTAGTATAGTCCAGTATAGTATAATATAGAATAGTCTAGGATAGGAGAGTAAAGTATAGTATATCATAATATAGTAAGGTATAGTCTAGTATATCATAGTATATCATAGTATAGTATAGTATAGGATAGTATAGTCTAGTAAAGTATAGTCTAGTCTAGTAAAGGATAGTCTAGTAAAGTATAGTCTAGTAGTATAATATAGCATAGTAAAGTATAGGATAGTCTAGTATAGCATAGTAAAGTATAGGATAGTAAAGTATAGGATAGTCTAGTATAGTATGAGTATAGGATAGTCTAGTAAAGTATAGTCTAGTAAAGTAAAGTCTAGTAAAGTCTAGTAAAGTATAGTCTAGTAAAGTAAAGTATAGTCCAGTATAGCATAGAAGAATTCTCCAGGAATGGCTCTAAGTTTATTACCGTATTCGAATATCCAACATATATAACTTTGTTTATAAATCCCAAACCTGCTTCAGTTCTAACTTAGACTCTGAGTATATGAAAACTCTAATCTCGACTAATTGTTATAGTTATCATATTCTCCCGGCAGCCAAGTGTATAGTGTATAGAGAGTGTATAGAAAGAGTATACAAAGTGAATGGTTATTTGATTCAGCAAAGAATTCTATTCTTAGAAATCACAAATTAACACTACAAGTCTTGGAATTCCGTAAAGAGTGGAATTTACTGTCACCTTTGGCCTATACCTAGAGACAAGAATGACTCATGAGACACGCTAAAGTCTAATTATAGAGAGATGGTTTTGAGTGTGAAAAGAGAGATGGTTTTGAGTGTGAATCACGTGAACAAATCTAAAGTAATACTTTAATATGAAATAATCTCTTACCATTGTCTTGATTCAACTCAAGTATAACCTTAAGGCTGCAGCTCGTCTTATATAGAGGTTAGCTCTTTTTTCCTTGATCCAGTCACATTGTACGGAATGGTAAAAGCTTCAATACACTATATAATTATATGACAAATGTCCACTTGGCTCCAATGAGATCTCTGTCTATTCATTACTAACCCTGACCTTCTGCCTTTCTCCCATATGACCGTCCTTTTAGCTTTAGATGACTTGAATGACTTTATCTCGCCACGTGCAGTATGTATTGGAGGAGGACTTGAAGTGTATAGAGAGGGTATAGAGAGGGTATAGAAAGAATGTATAGAGAGAGTATAGAGAGGGTATAGAGAGGGTATAGAGAGTGTATAGAAAGAGTAGTTACTCCAAACTCTCCCCTACCACTATACTACTTTTACTATGTCTTCTCTATATTCCTATATCTCTATATTTCCTACTCTTGGTCTCTTCTACTTCTACTGTATACTCTCCAGAAGTACTTGGGTGTACGGGTCTAGCTAAGCATTTGGGTTAGAGAATTCTATTTAGAGAAATTACAATCAGAAGAGTTGGTGTTGAGGAATAGCGTATGAATACTTGTACATTGGTTCGGCTCACTAGGTAAGTCTATACCGACCCATCTTTATTTCTTCTATATACTACGAACTTGTGATTTATATGCTTCTGATTCTCTAGATCCACCAAAGTGTATGAAAGTGTATGAAAGTATATGAAAGTGTATATAGTTGAAATAGTGCATAAAAGAGTGTGTATAGTAAGAAGCATGCATAAAAGAGTGTATATAGCGCCGAACAGTGCATGAAAGAGTGTATATAGTTAAAATGGTGCATAAAAAAGTGTATATAGCAAAATGGTGCATATAGGTAGATTCATATTATATCTATACTCAAAAAACATGTCATACCGGAACAAATCTTAAAGAGGTATACATACGTCAAGTGTAATAATAGAATATGAAAGTCCATCAAGATTAATTCAGTATGATTTAAGTAATTGTCTATGCAGAATCACCCATACTCAAATCACCCATTCCCCAAAATCACCCATTCCCCAAAATCACCCATCCAATACTAAACAAATAGTATCAATCCTTACAATGTACTTTTACAATCCCTACTACTAACAGTATAGTATGAGATTAATATTGTTGAGCAGGTGAGATGTTAGATATCTAGAATGGGTCAATATACAATTTCCAGGTGAAACAATATGATGATTCATGAAATTGATCCAAGGATGTATTGGTATAATGAGGAGAAATGGGTCCAAGAAATTGGTATAAGGATGTTTTGGTCTAAGGAGTTTCAGTCTAAAGAGGTTTGGTCTAAAGAGGTTTTTGTATGAATATAACTTTTTAAATGTATTTTTGGAGATTGAAGGAGTAACCATATACGCTCAAAAAGAAACATATAAGCTGTGGGATCTCCTTGAGTCAGGCTGAGTCTATGAGAGTTTCACGGGACGTATGCTTGGTCAAAGGAAATTCCTAAACAACCACAATCCAAAGAACAACGATATCTTTTGAATTATAAGAATTATTGGAAGACCATTATACCCTGAAAACTATGAAAGATTAAGAATAAGCCTAACACGAATAACTACTGAGGTAATGAAAAAGACACAAGAGAAGAGAATACTCTATGATTGGTCATTCTGAATAACGGCTTCTACCCTAATAAACCAATACTATATCTGGTTAATTAGATGGGATTCGTATTCTGTTCATAGAGAGTTACTTCTAAGGATAGACTTGATTCATCACAAACCCTGAACCCCACCTCCACCTCCACTACTACTACTACTAGTGAGTACTACTACAACTACTACTACAACTAGTGACTATTATTGAGTAGTATTGAGTACTATTAAAAACCATTGACTACTAGTGAGTACTATTGAGTACTACTACTACTACTACAACTACTATACAGTAGTATTGAGTAGTATTGAGTAGTATTGAGTAGTATTGAGTCAAGTGACTACTAGTGACTACTAGTGACTATTGAGTACTACTACTACTACTAGTGACTACTACTACTAGTGACTACTAGTGACTACTAGTGACTATTGGTGACTACTAGTATCAGTTAAGGAGGAGGAAGAGTATGGTCCCAAGTTCGAAGTTGCGGGTCAGAAAGAAGTGCTTGATGATATGATTGAGAAGTTACTCGACCCACAACTGACTTGAAATCAAGTCACTACTACTACAACTACTACTATTGAAAACTAGTGACTATTGAAAACTAGTGACTACTGACAGTTGATGGAGATTCACAATTGATATGGGATAAGATGATATCCCAGATGAAACAAGGGGACTCCATAGAATCAGTCCAAGGAGGATTGATTGAAAAAGGGTTCGATATGTATTGTTGGATTTTGAAATCAAACACTTTTTTTTTGAATGTGTTTTTGGAGATTTAAAGACGAATTCCGTTTTGCCAAAATTGAAATACATACAGTCAAACTGTCCAGTCTTTGTCTAACCTTTTTCCTTTGTCTAGCCTTGAGTCTATGAGAGTTAGCTTAGTTAAGGAAATTCCTAAACAGCCACAATCTAAAGAACTATGATATCTTTTGAATTACAAGAATTGATGGAAGACCATTACATCCTGGAGTCAACCTTTGGAAGATTAAGAATGAGCCCAACTACTACTACTAATCATGTCTGACTGACTACTAGTACTGACTACTACAGCTACTATAATTGCCTATTGACTACTATTCCAGACTAAGTACTCCTTAAATCTACTACTGACTAGTACTGATTACTGACTACAGATTACAGATTACAGACTGCTTATACAGACTAGTACTACAGACTACAGACTACTAGTACAGACTACTATTGATCACAGACTACCATTGATTATTGACTACAGACTACTACAGACTACAGACTACAGATTCTAGATTACGGACTACAGACTACAGACTAGGACTATTGTCTATTGACTACTACTAGTACTAACTACTAGTACTCCTTGAATCTACTATTATTGATTACTGATTATTGACTACTGACTACTAGTACTACTGACTACTGACTACATACTTCTTATACTGACTACTGACTACTAGTACTAACTAGTACTGCCTATTGACTACTAGTATTATTACCTACTGACATCATTGACTACTAGTGCTATTGACTACAGATTATTGACTAGTACTAAGTACAGACTACTGACTACAGATTGCTATTGACTACAGACTACTAGTACAGACTACAAAGTACTCCTTGAAAATACTACTACTATTGCCTATTGACTACTAGTACAGACTAGTACTACTGATTACATACTTCTTATACAGACCAGAACTACTGATTACATACTTCTTATACAGACTACAGACTAATACTACTACAGCTACTATAATTGTCTATCAACTACTACTACTATCGACTACGGATTACTGACTACTGATTACTGCCTACTGACTACTAGTACTACAGCTACTATAATTGTCTAGTACTAAGTACTGACTATTTCCTATTAACTAGTAGTACAGACTACAGACTACAGACTACTGATTACTATTGACTACTGATTACTGACTACAGACTACTAGTACAGACTACAGACTACTAGTACAGATGACAAAGTACTCCTTGAAAATACTAGTACTATTGACTACTGACCATTGACTACAGATTACTATAATTGACTTTGATTATTGACTTTGATTATTGACTTTGACTTTGATTATTGACTACAGAATATGAACAGGCGAGAAGTTGGAAATCACATGAGTCATATACAGTATGGAGATGAAACAAGTAGGAGTGTATGGAATCAAACTACAAGGTTTAATAGGAAAATTTGGAGATTACTTAGAAATGGTTGTATATTTCGATTTTCTCGTAGGGAAAATTTGATTCCAGTGTTTGGGAGGAGGTTTAAGCTGGGAGTGCATATAATTATTATGTACTATACACAGGAGTGCATATAATTATTATGTACTATACACAGGAGTGCATATAATTATGGACTATATACAGGAGTGCATATAATTATGTACTATACACAGGAGTGCATATAATCTATATAATATATACAGGAGTGCATACAACCTATGGACTATATACAGGACTGCATATAACCGACATGGACTATATGCAGGACCCCAAATATCATTAGATTGTTTTCAACAAGGATATCTTGTGATTCTAGAATGTCGCTTATATATAGAAAAGTATCTCTCGACTTTTCTACTTCATTTTTGTATGTAATTATTGTTTCAACGGTTTCTCTCTAAACACTAAATCTCAAATTTGTCATCTGCCTTCTCTATCTTTGCTATGGAAGTGGCTTGAGTATAAACCATCTTCAATAGATAAATGCCATTGGTAAAGGCTCACAGGATTGAGGAAATCTAGACTTCTCCTTATTTTATCTACATTCGTAATGTTCGAATGTGACGGTGTGTCTGCCTGTTAATGGGTTTGGAGTGTGAAGAACCCCATACAACTCCAGACAAGACCAGAAATCAACTTTGTTTCTGGGACCATTGATCAGATTGAAACTGGTTTGACTCAGATTGAAACTGGTTTGACTCAGATCAAATCTGGCTTGACTCAGATTGAAACTGGCTTGACTCAGATCAAATCTGGTTTGACTCAGATCAAATCTGGAATTCAACAAAGCATGGATTAGAGCAACTTAAGGAATGCATTGATACCGGAGGATCATTCAATCTTTCCCGGCTCTTTCCAGATCCCACTAGTTGTCTCTTCGTACACTTTGTACTTCATTGCAGACTTGAATCTTTCTTCTTAGACTGCCAGAGTCACTCAATCAAATCTTATCACATTTTCCAGTCCCTCGACATTGTCTATTCATATTTTGACCTTTTCACCAATTCATGTGCCTGGCTTATCTGCGTAAAAAACCCTTCTCTTTCTTGGACGACGACGCAGGCTTATTGGTCATGGTATAAGCCACACTTGTATACAACGAGGACTCAGCACTGATGATGGCATCTGACTCGTTTTCATCGTAATGAAGCGTCACGGAGCTGAACAGCGCAAAAGGGTCCTCGGAACCAGGAGTTTTAGGCACAAATAGTTTTTCATCATTCACAGGACTCTCTGGCTTCTGCTCGGCCTTTTTGTTCTTAGTCAAAACAGGAATCATGGGTGGTTTCTGATTGCGGAGCAAAGCCCATTGTGTCTCCTTGAAAAAAGGGTGGTTCTTTATATCCGAGGCTCCCATTTTGGACCCTAATCGTTTGACCTCATCCTTAATAAGAAGCTTCTTGATACAGCTCTTGCACAGCGATGAAATGGATTTTGTATCCAAGAAACGCACGTCTCTTTTAAGCACGTTGCTGAAAGTGGCCTTGCGGTCCCGACCCTTGAATGGTGTGGTCCCGTATAACATCTCGTATACAAGAATCCCTAACGTCCACCAATCAACAGCGCTGGTATGGCCTTTGCCCCGGATCACCTCGGGCGCAATGTACTCTTCTGTTCCCACAAATGAATTGGTCCGGAACCCATCAATGCAGGCCTTGGTATCGATATTGGGGTTAGACGAGCTGTGGTTCTTGCTAAACTGGATCTCTGGATTCTTGATATTCTCCGATTGTTTTGACAAGTCAAAGTCGCTGAGCATGATATGACCCAGCTGGTGGAGTAAGATGTTCTCGGGCTTTAAATCCCGGTAGATAAAGCCCTGCAAATGGAGATACTCCAAAGCAGCAGTCACTTCCGCTGCATAGAAGCGGGCATCGTCTTCATCGATGGTCTTATTGTTCCGGGTCTGCAAAGCCCGGAAAAACTCCCCACCCATACAGTACTCCATGCAGAGGTACAACGAGTCGTGCAGCTGGAACGAGTGGTAGAGCGTCACAATAAACGGGTGGTTGCTGGTGGCCAAGATCTCCTGCTCAGCCAACGCCCGTTTGATCTTGTTGCGGTCAATCATTTCCTTTTTATTTAGGATTTTCATGGCGTACAAGCGAGATGTGGTCTTTTCTTTGACCAAAAACACTTTGCCCACGTCTCCTTTGCCCAAAAGCCGGATTTTCTCGAAACACGCCTCGTTGACCTGAACATCTAAGATGCGAGTGGCCAGATTCAGGTACATTCGGCCCTGCGTATAAGTCCGGGGTCTTCCTTTGGGGAACGTGAGCTCGCCAATGTGGTCGTTGACGTCAAACACCTCGATGGGTTCTGTAGACGGCGACTTTTCATGTAGCAACCGGACCAACGGCGCAGATGCCACTCTCCGGAGGGTTTTTCGGAGCGGAGTCACGGGCGCCAGGAGTGTACCCGCAAGCCCTGGACCTGTGGGAAGAGCAGGCGAAGCCCTGGAACTAGGAGCACCAGTACTTAGACCGGAAACGGCGCCAGTACTTTGGCCAGTCCCAAAACTGGGTTGGCCTGAACCCGGGACTCCCGCAATCATCATATCTTTGTCGTCCATTTCGAACAACGGCTCGTCGGGTTTGAATGCCGTTTTTGGGTCCAATAGCCGCAGCGTCTTGCCCGAAGGCACTGAGAGGATCGACGTATTGTGTCGAAGGTATACCTGGCCACCTTTTTCCGCAAACAGATGAGCAAGTGTAGTTTTGCTGGAAGCTGTGGCAGCGCTGCTTTCATTACCGTTGTCCTCAGATGATACACTGGCTGGAGCCAAGTCCATTGAGTCCTGGGAGATGGCATCCTGCTTTCTGGGCTCAGATCCTGACCTTTTACAGCCCTTAGAAAAGAGTTTTGGCATGAAAGAGCTCTTCTCTGGCTCTTTAAGGTCATTTAGGCCTTTTTTGAGGTCTTTTTGCTCCAATTTCAGGTCATTTAGACCCTTTTTATGCTCATCTTGACCCTTTTTTTCATCCTTTACGTCAGTCTTCAGGGATTCTTGGATGTCGGGCACTTCGGCTTCAATGCCTTCTGCGGACTTCTCCAGCTTTTCCCCGTCCTGCAGGGCCAGGAACTTGAATATAGATCGAAGCTTAGCAAAGTTGGCATCGTGTTTCTTGGAATCGGCAGGTTCCGGTTCTGGCGTAGCCTCTGTGTCCTTAAAAAGAAAGCGAGAAAGCGAGATTGACCGTGTGCGGCCCTGTTTGGAGTCCTCTATCAAAGGGGGCACGTTCCAGTCGTTATCGTCGTCGGGGTAAGTGTTTTTCAGGTTATTCTGAAACACCGTCTGGTAAAAACTGACCATCATGAATCAAGAAGTCAGTAGATGTAGGTCAAAGTCAAGATGGACTATGACAACTGAATAATGCAAGGAATAATATCAAGACTAAGGGAATTAGTCGTGAGTAAGGGTTCAGACTAAATGGCTGGCAATAAGTCCAGAATGCAACACTGACTAATAGAAGACCCAAATCAAAAGCAGATCCAACAGGAAATGAGCAACAAATGAATAAGAATGAACAAAAGACAAATGACTCAAAAAAACCAGCTTCTATAGTTTAGACTCTTTCAATAAGACTGTATGAACACTGGAAGTCAGCTCAAATAAAATAGTTAATGGTAGGTTGAAGAACACCTAAATCAAGAGTCAGTACCACTTCAGTAATCAGTCCAATCCAATAGAATCAGACCAACAATAAACGGATCGGAAATGAATAGATCAAACCAGATATAATTCCGTATTCAGACTAAATGTCAACAATGCTGAATTTAAGCCTAAGCGAGTTGATCAAGGAAAATGATCAAATGACGGGATATGGATGCAGATCAGCAACAATAGAAAGAACCAGATAATCAGGCTAAATCAAAGAATCAAGGTAAAACTAATATGGATTTCCAAGATTATTGGATAAATGAACAAACCAATAATCAAAAAACTGAAATGAACAAACAAACAGTCAAAAAAATGAAGCGTAATATGGAGAATTTAGGTGTGAAATGAAAAGACAGCCAACCAAAAACCACCAAAATAGACCAAAAACACCAAAAAACACCAAAAAAGATCAAAAAAACACCAAAAAAGGTCAAAAAACACCAAAAAAGATCAAAAAAACACCAAAAAAGATCAAAAAAAACCCTAAAGAAAGGTGTTGAAAAGTAGTGGCCAAATTTGATCAATAAACAAAAGATTAAGTTAAAAAGTACTTATTCAGATCAATAAGAAGACAGAAATGGATGAGTAAATAGATGGAATGGTCGTGGGGAGGGAGGAGGGGGGAGGCGCGTGGGGGAGCGGGTGGGGATTCACGTGGGCTTGAGTGGGGGAACACGTGGGGGGACAACGGGGTCTTTTCTGCAGGACCAAACAAAGTTTCTTCTCCTGGTGATGCTGAGTAACGACGGCGTGATCTGGTGTCGTAGCAAAATGGAGTATTGTTGTAGTGGTGGCCGTGCAGGACACTGTTGAGGCGCGGAGTCTGGGGACTGGAAGTTCTGCAGGTCACGTGCAGTATAAAAACAACTATATGCAGGAAACCGCACTTTCATTCCCATGAAGTCACATGACCATTCTTCACTATAAATATTGTTTTGGGTTATTTTCTGATACTATTATGTTATTATGTAGCAGTGGATATTTGTAGGTAGTGGTGTGAATTGTGGTGTAAGAGATTTGTGGTGGAATGGAGTCTCGCGCCTGTATATAAAAAATTTCATCTCGTGCTTATCTGCAGGACGGCTTGGGGTCGGTTTTCAAGGTTCCAGTAATGGTAGCAACGTCAAACTTGGGAACTGAGGTCGTGTCATGGTCTATATGAACATGTCCGAATTTCAGCCAATTTCATATCGTGTGTGGCCAGAAAATTAACATTCCTGCATGTAACACTATACAGTATACAGTATATCTATCCAGCCACCAGATCCTCATAATTAACCCATAGGAATTGATCAGTATAATCCCAAGCACTTGATCTAAGTTAAATTGGGAGTTAAATATCGTAGTAGAGTCGGGTCGTGTACTAACCAGATTATAATTTGATAATTCTACGGCACTTGGATTTCCAGTTACTTCAATAGATGAAAAAGATTCCTTTTTCGTATGTTAATAGTTTAACGCTTGGTTGGGGAATGGGTCTATTCGGAAATGGTATGAATAGGAGTGGTACCCATATAAACCCGTACACCTTTGTATAAACCCGTACATTTTTTGAAGAAAGACCCGTACACCTTTTAAAAACCTGTACACCAATTTCAAAAAAAGACCCGTACACCCAAAGTGTAATTTCACAGAATACCAACTGTGGTTCAACTAAGCACCCAGTGACTAATTTATCAGTACTGGAAACTTTTTATATAGCTGCTATCCCAATAGAAGAGCTAAAAAGATAGTAATAGTAGAATAGTTGTATGCAGTATAAACTAGTGGTGTATGCAGTACAAACGAGTAATTATATGCAGTACAAACGAGTAGTTATATGCAGTACAAATGAATAATTATATGCAGTACAAATGCGTAGGTATATGCAGTACCAACTAGTAGTTATATACAGTACCAACGAGTAGTGTATGCAGTGCGCGGTACACCCTTCTTTATCAACTACTCCAAGTCCTATTCAGGCATATACACTAATATAGCCTTGAATTGAACCATTGGAATATGACCGGTATATGAATGTTCCTGCATCCTGTTAATGACTCATCTCCTACCACTACATCACGATGAAATAGATTAATAGGAACCAAGCTCCAACCCATTTCCCCCCCATTTCCCCCCCATTTTATCCCCTATTTTATCCAAACCTGATAATTATCATTCACAGATTATCAACATCAATCATTATATTTAGAATGTCGGGTCGTCAACTGCACCGTCAATAGTGACATTATTGGTATCAATACCAAGATTAAGATGGCCATGATTTAGCAACATCATCAAGACTTTGATAGGATTCAATTCCACAGGATTCAATTTGACAGGATTCAATTTGATAGGATTCAATTCCACAGGATTCAATTTGACAGGAGTCAATTTGATAGGATTCAATTCCACAGGATTCAATTTGATAGGATTCAATTTGATAGGAGTCAATTTGATAGGAGTCAATTTGATAGGATTCAATTTGACAGGATTCAATTTGATAGGATTCAATTCCACAGGATTCAATTTGATAGGATTCAATTCCACAGGATTCAATTTGATAGGATTCAATTCCACAGGATTCAATTTGACAGGAGTCAATTTGACAGGAGTCAATTTGATAGGATTCAATTTGATAGGATTCAATTTGATAGGAGTCAATTTGATAGGATTCAATTTGACAGGATTCAATTTGACAGGATTCAATTTGACAGGATTCAATTTGATAGGAGTCAATTTGACAGGATTCAATTTGACAGGAGTCAATTTGATAGGATTCAATTTGATAGGAGTCAATTTGACAGGATTCAATTTGACAGGATTCAATTTGACAATAAACCCTTATTCCAGCCTCCCTGCATACTCCTCTTCAGGGTTTAGTGTCGGAGATCTCATTGGGCCTTTCATATATCGTCATTAGTGTTTTCCGGATCCCATTGAATGTTTGACCCACGAGTGATTTATCGAAGTCCATTTCATCTGCATCCTGCTTATCGAATCAAGTGATATGGGTACACCTCTCACAAGTTCACCACATTACTCCACCCTACACTATGCCAATCACCAGGATGCAAGTCAATTCTGGAACAATTCTGTTTAATTCTAGAACCGTTGATTTTCCCACATCTTTAGCCCACTGCAACGTCGACATGGATGTACAACATTCACCATCACCCATACTACTCAGACATTCCTCTGGAGACAAGATATACCACTCTACTGAAAAGGTGACTACATCTACTGTACTGCAATATGGTGATATTTGGATAACCTGATTGGACAAGCATGGAGTATAGGGACAATCTCTTGGAGCTATAGTCTCTCGTTAGTGGCTCAAGGGAAACGAGATATGCTTCTTGAAACGACAGCTATACCACAATAAGAGACCAAGTCTCCTCATTGGTCAATACGCAATTGAGCCTCTTGAAATCTTTGCTTAATGGATATATCTTGGCAAGTGTGTTATTGGGAGGAGTACTAGAGTTGAAGGCTAAATTCGGGATGCTTCTTATATGCAAGATGCACATAATCATGATTCCAAGTCTACCTTCAAATCAGGATTCAAAACACAAGTCCAGCACATTCTCCAGTCTATCTACACATCAGTCAATGACTCATTCTATGGAGTGCAGGTTCATATACCAATCGACCCCAGACAACAAAACCCCAGACACCAAACCCCAGACAACCAGGACAGAGTCAAACAATTCAAAGGACACCAAAAGGATTGGGATCATGGTAAAGCAAAGGATGAAATAATGAGAAGCAAATCAATGGATACCATATGTGATTCCATGACAAGTGTGATTCCAAACCGTCATTGGTGGAGTACTAGTACCAGTCAGGAGTAGGAGTACTAGTAGTAGTACTCCAATTTAACCGTCTCCAGTTTAACAAGAAACTCCAGAATACCTTTGTTAAGCCTCATGATGCCTTTGATTCCGAGTCCATTTCTCCAACTGCTCAGAATAGTCCCAAGACTCGAGGTTCAAAAACAACTATGCCAATTCTAGAGTCAAGACCAACAACTCCATATCTTCAGAAGTGGAGCCATCTGAACCGTACAAAATGAGTCTCAAGCTCTCCACTATGGAAATCGCTCTTCTTAGGTACACATGGAACAAAATGCTCACGGAAGAGCACATGGTTGTGGAGGAGCTGGTCTTACCATTTACCGGTTCGGCTTGGGCTTTGGGCTTTCACCAAGAGAAACCCTTTACCTAGAGTCACCTCCAGTGGGAACTCATTGTTGAATGCGCTATCGACCTTTTGCATCGTGAAGTATCTGAACTTGCTTTCGTTGGATACAGATTTGGAGAAGTACTACCCTTTACTCAAACACCAAGCCGAATCCATGGCTGACCAAGATCCATGGCTGACCAAGATCCATGGCTGATCAAGATCCATGGCTGACCAAGATCCATGGCCGACCAATCGAATCCATGGCCGGAGTATTGACTCTTTCTGTCAACTGCTTGGAGAACTTGTCCAGTTTTGAAGCATTCATACAATTGGGGAAACGGCATTCACAAATCCTTGGAAATGAACCGGCTCAGTTTGAGTTGTTGGGCATTTAACCAGAATTTCACAGGATTCAATTTGACAATCCAATAGAAGGGTATACAAATATCCACTATTCCAATATCCACTATACAAATAGAAGGGTATACAAATAGAAGGGTATTCCAATAGAAGGGTATACAAATAGTACAATTGGGACTCTTGATGGACTCTACTCATGGAGAATAGTTTGGAGTCAAAGATTGAGTGGTACTAATTATGGTTACCAAGACTTAAACCAATCTCCAATTTGACAATCTCCAATTAACAGTCTTCAATTCAACAACATCAATTTGACAACATTGGAAATAAAAGGTGGTCGGAAACTGCAAGATTAAGAAGAACTTGGACCCTAATATGTGGATTGATATGTGCAGTACATTCTCAAAAGTATGGGCTCCAGGGCTCGGGGCTCGGGGCTCGGGGCTCGGATGACTGCTACTCCAATTTTAACAGGATACTGTTCTTCTTTATCTTCATGAAATCACTCATGACCAAACCAGGGGGATTTCTTATTTCCAATATATGACTTTTGAAAAGTTATTGACCACAAGATATTCCAGGTTTTTTAAAAAATCAGGTTAAAGGGGTTAAAGGGTTTCAGGGGTTAAAAGGGTTTCCAGGGGTTTCCAGGGGTTTAAACACGATTTCCAGGAGTTTAGACGGGATTTCCAAGGATTCCAGGGATCTCCAGTGGTTTAAACGGGTTCAAAAGGGGATTCCAGGGTTTCCAGGGGTTAAAGGGATTTTCTAGAGATTTCCAGGGATTTCCAGGGATTTCAGAGATTTCCAGGAGTTTCAGGGGATTTCCAGGGGTTTAAAAGGGTTTAAAGGGGATTTCTAAGGATTTCCAAGGATTCCAGGAGTTTAAAACGGGATAAAAGGGTTTAAAAGGGATTAAACGGGGTTTCAGGGTTTAAACGGGTTAAAAGGGATTAAAAGGATTTCTGGGGTTAAAAGGGATTCCAGGGGTTTCAGGATTCCAGGATTCCAGGAATTCAGGATTCTAGGGATTGATTTAGACATGGTTGTTGATCTCCATGTCCGCAAATGGAAACCTCTTTTATTTGGAAATGCAGCTTCAAGGAAGTGACTAGGATAACTTTGACATTGGGAGATTAAGATTGGTGACATTCCCAATGATTGATATTTCAAAACTGGGATACGAATCTCACATCTGATATATAAGGATCGATGATGGTGGATTGAATATTGGAATTTTTATGGCAGGACATGGTTCTAAGAAATCGATGAAACAAAGAGTTTAATAGTGTGGAATAGAGGAGACATGAATATCAATTGACTAGGTGATTATAGAGATTAAGCTCATGTTAGTAACCTGCAGATAATTACCTGCAGATAACCAAAAACTGTATATAACATCGATCCTGCAGATAAGCAAAACTGTATATAAATCTTATACCTGCATATATAGTGATCCTGCATATATACACGAACCTGCATATAATATTATACCTGCATATACACAAACCTGTATATAAATCTTATACCTGCATATACCCAAACCTTCATATACCCATTCAATAAATCATCCCGCCAAGTAATCTACTTCCATTATTCCATCAATTTAACCATCTAATTCATTTAATTGCGTGTGTCCTGCACATAAAGCCCCACGTTACCCGCGCGCGCAACTCATCTCCACCACATCAACCAATAACATGTCACTCAATGAACTAATTGGACAACATGAGGATTTCGAGGCTCAGCTATTGACCAATGAAAATGATGAACATTTATGGATCCTGTATTCAGATACAGTTACAGGAAATTTATCAAGATCCATCTTCATCTTAGAACGTGCAGTCCGTGCCCTCCCAGCCTCTCCTCTTCTCTGGAACGCTTACTTACTGCTCCCCTGGAACCCAGAAAATCGGCCTTTACTCATTACACTCTATAGAAGAGCTCTTCTGGTTTTAAAGGATACTCCTGCATTTTGGTTTTCTTTAATTGAGCTTCTACAGCTCGAAATGGTAACTAAACCTGAATGTGTGATTCCTTTAATGAATGCTTTGGATCAGGCTTTAGTTTGTTTGAAATTATCTCATCATCTGAAATTGTGGAGTATTTATTTGGATTTGATTGAAAAATCGGGGGTGCATATAACCTCATATGGTATTCAAACGTGTGTTTCAATTTATAAACGGATTTTTGAAGCGTTATCAATTTCTCTGATTAAGATTTCAATTAATCAAGACTATTGCATTTTAAAAATTGCCGAATTGGGCGATTCTTCTACTGCAAATGGTCTTTTTCGAGCTCTTGCTCCTAAAAAAGACCTTGGATTTCTTCTCCAATACATGGATATTCTTCTGAGTCATGTGAAGTTTATTGATGATGCATATATTGAAAATTTGGCTCAAATGGCCATGCTTGATCACCCAAAAAGCCTGTATAAGGTTCTATTATGGCTTGCAGAGTACCATTCAGACCGGGAAAATGCAGAAAAGGCACGTCATCTCTTTTCAATAGCCTTAAAATCAGCGACTTCAATTTATGACGTTTCTGAAGTTTTTGATCGGTATACAAATTGGGAGGAAAACCAACTCGAGCGTTGTGTGCAGGACAAGCGAGATTTCAATACAGTAGAGGTTTTAATGGCTCGTTTTGAAGCATTTCTCGATCGTCATAATCTTCTACTTAATGACTTTCTTATAAGGGAAAACCCTAATTGCGTGGATCACTGGATTGATCGATTTGGTATGCTCCAAAATGCTACTGACCGAATCCACGCTTATGTGCAGTCCCTCCGATCCATTAACCCTCTTGAGGCCTTTTCGGCTCGGAAAAACTCGCTTGTGACTATTTGGAGCGCTTATGCTGACGTTTACTTAGAGTCTGGAGATGTTAAATCGGCAGAAGTCATTTATTCACGGGCGGTGAAGACGCCGTTCCGCAATATGCAGGACCTAGCTGATTTGTACATGAAATGGACGGAACTTAAGTTAGGTATTTCTGATGAGGCAGCTTTGAGTCATATTGAGTCTGTTTTGTTTTTGGATCCAGAGAGCGTGGCTAAAACTGAACCCAAGAATCAATTTGGGCAATGTCTTTCCCAAAAGGGGAGTATTATTGCCCAAAAGGGAAGTACCATCGCTCAAAGCGGACAGAAACTGGCTCAAAAGGGAAGTACCATCGCTCAAAGCGGACAGAAACTGGCTCAAAAGGGAAGTACCATCGCCCAAAACGGACAGAAACTGGCCCAAATGGGAAGTACCATGGCCCAAAACGGACAGAAACTGGCCCAAAAGGGAAGTACCATCGCCCAAAACGGAAACAATGTATCCCCTCCGAATATGGATACAGAAACCAAGAATTTAGTGACCCTCTCTCAGTCATTAGACCTCTGGAAATTCTATCTTGATCTCCTTGAAGCTTTACCAGAATCTGGACCTGATAGAGTCGAGACTGCATACAGACGCATGATGCAGCTTCAGATCATTTCTCTCCAGATGCTCTTTGATTATGGAAATTTCCTTATCAGGAAAGGGAACCGTATGCAGTGCTATGCTGTATACGAAGCCAGTCTAGAACAATTCCATTCACTGGAAGCCCAGGCCTTAATATGGATTGAGTACTTGGGTGTCTATATGCAGTCCGAGTCTTTTGAATCAATCCAACATCTTCATGATCGATGTTTTAGGTCCAAAATTCCAGGGTATACTGCATCCAAGCTCTTTTCACAATATGCCCAATTTTATTGTGTCCATGGCAAATTGGTTCCTGCATCTAAGGTTCTACAGAATGGTATTGAGTACTTATCCAAAGCCAATACTCAAAAATATCGTCCTGAAGAGAGGAAAAAGGTCTCGAATGATAAACTGCAGTTATATGCCGAACTTTTAAGCCTTTTTTTCAAAATCAATGATGATTCCTTACTTCGCCAAGCTTTTTCATCTGCTCTAGAGGATCTGCAGCTCTTCTTGGCCGATACTATTGAGTTTGGGAAGCAATTTGTGGCGTTTGAAGGGTCGAAATTGGAGTTTTTACGGGTTAGAAGGCTTTTCCTGCACATAGCGGGCCTAGGCCATCCATCACTTCCAGTTTTCAAGCAAGTATGGGACGAGTGGGAGCTTTTTGAGGTTGAACATGGAGATGAGAGATCATTCAAGGAGGTTGAGAGAGAAAAACGTAATGTTTTGAAACGATTTGGGGCTGTTGCGGAGTTAAGGGCGGAGATAAACCCAATCGGGTTCGTTAAGTCCGAAACCTCCGGGACAATCTCTCATTCAAATCTTCATACTAATCCTGGAATACCTACAATCATGAATCCTAAAGTTCCCAATCCTGATGCAATTGATCTCGATATGGACCACTTGTGATTATGTATATATATTATGAATGATGACTAGTACTAAAGTACTTCTATGAACTGTACCAATATGGTCAGTATCAAACGAATGGTATCAGTATGAGAATGTACCGATACGATGATCTAGTATGAATCACTAGTCTTTAGCCGGCAATCTCTGGATCATGTGACACCAGAAGAGATGTCAAGGATCTTCTTGTCCATTCTATTCCGGTGTATTCTTTCCCTCCTTCTTCCTGTGTCATTCTATCTCCATGTCACTTGAATAGGATATGATACTCCTTAGATGAAGCCTTTGTAGACACCTTATTGACACCTTATTGACACCTTATGGACTCCTTATGGACACTGAAAATCTGATGGATACCTGATGGACACTTTGTGGAGACCTTGTGGACACCTTGTGGACTCCTTATGGACACCTTGTGGACTCCTTATGGACTCCTTATGGAGACCTTATTGACACCTTATTGACACCTTATTGACTCCTTATGGACACTGAAAATCTGATGGATACCTGATGGATATCTGATGATACCACCTAGGATTTAATCTTGCATACCTTAAGGAACATATGACCTAATTCATCAATATAGATCACATCTTCTTAAAGATTTCCTGCCATTTATCCATAAAAGACTCGAGATTCGTGAGCTGATCAGAACTATTATTAAGCTTGATCGATTTGTTGCTCTGCACCAACTCCACACAGCTGTTCCAGTTAATATGGTAGAACTGGAAGATCGTCAACATGAAGCCCTGGTACAACTTCAAGAGATTGTGTTTCTTGTACCGAGATTTGGAGTAGATCACGAGCAACTGTAAGAACATAGCCACCAAGCTCATGGATGACGATTTGAGCCCACACGTTTCAAGAGCATTTGCAGTATCCATCGATTTGGTTTGGCTGCTTGTAGAAGACTCGGAATCGAGAGAAACCTTGGAAAGTGAAGCAAATGAGTTTTGTGCAACCACTGGAGTGGATGGAGCACTAAGACTTAACGGAAGTTTGTCGTTAAGCTGGATCATCAACTCAAAGAGTGACGAAGAGTTGAGGTATTCGAACTCATCTAAACTCATAAACCGCTTAAGGATCTTGTACGGAGTGCTGGACGACGAAAGCATGGTCAAGTCTTTCCAGCACGCCAAGCGCTTGTTCAACGATGCAAATATCTCCAGATCGAAGATACTGGCCTCGAACATTTCCATTAACACGTAAATGTCTGAGACCAGTTGCGAGCCCTGGAACATCACCAAAAATGTCGGGATCACGAAGAGTTCTTGGTGTTTCTTTAAACCACCTTCAGAAAAGCTCTTAAGGTAAAGTAGATGCATAAAGTTCTCCTCAAGTGTAGACCTGCTAAAGTCCGAGTTCTGGATCGTATGCACATCCAGTAAATGATTGACGAAAAGCGGTCTAGAGAGCACATTATCAATCACCTGCTTGAAATGCATATCTTTCACCGACCGGATTTGCGGCAGTAACGACTGATACTTGGCCTCAAGCTGGGGGAGCGAGCTCTGGACCTTTGCTATGAAATCACATCCCAAATCCAGCCGGAGAACCCGCATAAAATACTCGAACCGATACTTATCGGAAACGGGCGACTCCCAATTCAAGGCTCGGAGCTTGTTCTTCTCCGAGTAAAGTTTATGCTTGAACGCCTTGTCATCATTATCAATCATGAGCCGGAACCATGTTTGCTGGTTTAAAATATAATGCTCATTCAAGGATTTCCGGGAGAGAGTTTGGTTCTTGGTGGCAAGCTCAAGATCCATGAAAACCTTATTCATTTCCTTGCCGTGTTTAGCCTTATCATAGGCATTCTTGGGAGGCAAGTTGATGGGCCGTGTCTGATCCAAAACCTCGAGTTTCTCTTGCGAAACAAAGTTGAGTTCTTCACTGGAAGTTTGCGATTTCACGTAATTAGGTAACTTGTAGTTTAAGTTCTGACCACGTGTTGCCTTGGCCATGTGCGCGTAGGAAAGCGATCGCTGCGTGTAAAATTCCGAGATGTTTTGGCAAATTTCGCTGTCATTGTCGACACTATAGAACGACGAGTGGTTGACGGCATCGTCCTCGGGAATGCTGGTGCCGGTAGCCTCTGAAGATACCAGGGTCGGGATATTAAGGTTGAGCCTAGACGGCGAGAGTTTTCCGGGCAATGGGCACGGGTTGATGGACGCCGTGGAAGCATTGGGGTATTTCCCGATGCCAGATTCAGAAATGTCATCTCTGGAGAGCATGGACGACGACGATGAAGGTTTTCGTGTTGACCGGTAGACATCTCCGTTGTTTTTGATGACCGGCACATTAAACACCAAGTCTAGGTCGTTGCAGAGGATCTCGTCGTCGTCGTTTTCTTCATAAACCTTTTTTCGGAGCTGTTTGCGCTCCTTGGACTCTTTGGCGTTGTAAAAACGTGTTTTTGAACGATTTAACATGTAGTTCAGAGTCTCAGACATCTGTCGCGTTAATTTGGGCGTGTGCAAGGGCTCCAACATGTTGGACGTGGAGGCTGCTCTGATCTTGGGTCTGCTCATCAGCAGCAGATGTAGAGGTTCCATGGAGAGATCTGAAACCGAGTGATTTGGATCTTGTAGCGTGACGGTTGAGATAGACGAGTGCAAATCTTCGAGTCCTTTCTCCAAGGCCCTTGGACTTTCCTTATCCAACTTTTTGTCATTTTCTTCTCTCTCACCGGTTCTCTCTGCAGAAGCTAATTCATCGACTTTCTCTTCAGGAGCTCTCTCGTCGATGGAGGAAAAGCCCGGCTTTCCATCAAAATCACCAGCTTCACTGGCTCGGTTGGAGTAGAGCGTGTTCATGGTGATAGAGCTGAGCCGGGAGTCTGGCACATCAAATGGGTTGGAGTTGACCAGCGAAGCATCGTCAGAATCCTTACTCATATCCACGGGGGAATCGGATAATCGGGAAGATTGTTTTGGCAAGCTGATGGTGGAGCTGTTGATTTTCAGCAAGTAATAGTCGTTAGGACGTTTCTGATCATTCAAATTGGACGCCAGGCCAACACGACGGGGAGCAAAGCCAGCGTACTTCTTCTTGGGCGGGCGAGGGGCCAGGCTAATGGAAATATCGTAGAGGTTTCCGTTCATCAGGAGTGTATGAAATTTCAACAACACAATTTGATAAACAGTATCAAAGTCAAGTAGACTATCGTTTCAGAATATCACTTGGTAGGATGCAGTGTTGGATGGACTATGGGTAGACCGTTGGATCAAGCGATAGACTAATAATAAGGATTCCGAAAGAATCAAAAAGAATCAAAAGGAAAGGAATCAAAACGGAAAGGATTTTCGAACCGATTATACAACACAAGTATCAGAAGAACTTCAAGTAGTTGTAACTTTTGTTTAAACAAGTCCAAGTAAGTCAAGATTCAGTCAAATTTCAGACAAGTGTCAGTTTCAGTATGTAAACCCTCGATAATTAGACAACTAGACAACTAGATGATTAGACAACTAGACAACTAGACAACTTGACGACTAGACAACTTGAGAACTAGATAACTAGACGACTAGATAACTAGATGATTAGACAACTAGACAACTAGACAACTAGATGATTAGACAACTAGACAACTAGACAACTTGACGACTAGACAACTTGACAACTAGATAACTAGACGACTAGATAACTAGATAACTAGATAACTCGACAACTAGATGATTAGACGACCAGACGACTAGACGACCAGACGACTAGATAACTAGATAACTAGACGACTAGATAACTTGACAACTAGACGACTAGACGACTAGATAACTAGATAACTAGATAACTAGACAACTAGACCAGACAACTAGATAACTAGATAACTAGACAATTAGACAATTAGACAACTTTAAACAAGGTTCAATACTTTATGAAAAAAATAGCACAAAGTTTGAAAAGTAATTAAAGCAAACCAAACTTCAACAAAAAGCAATCTATATTTAGATTCTGATTTCAACAAATTAAAGATTTCCCCTGATTTGGGATTTGGTGATTTTTGCCTCACACTAAAAGATTTGCGTGGTTATTATTAGCAACGGTTGGTGTTCCGCCAGAAAGAAGTATAGCAGCAGAAAACAAGGCCGTAAAAGACGATGAATGAACGAGTGAAATGGAAACACAAAATCAAGCGGAATGGAAAGGGGGACAGGGCCGGTCCTTTATACAGGCAGACAAATGATAGTAGTAATAGAGCCCAGGGGGTGGAGATAATAGGGAGGTAGTTTGCTGTTTTTTTAAAGCTTCTGTTTGGTATTCGCGGGAGTGTATGGAGGAGTAAGGACAGGAATGCGCGCGTAAGAATGGGCGCGCAAGAATGCGGGCGAAAGAGGGCGCGCGCATTTGAAGGCGCGCGAACGTGAAGGTGCACCCGTACATCTTGCCCTCGAGATAGTCTAATATGGCGGAGACTGCAGGTTAGAACCAGGACTGCAGGTTAGAACGGAGACTGCAGGTTAGAACCAGGACTGCATGTTATTTCCAAGACTGCATTATATCCCGAGACTGCATGTTATTCCCGAGACTGCACTATATCCCGAGACTGCATTATATCCGAGACTGCATTATATCCCGAGACTGCATGTTATCCCCAATACTGCATGTTATCCCCAATGCTGCATGTTATCTCCAAGACTGCATTATATCCGAGACTGCATTATATCCCAATACTGCATGTTACCACCGAGACGCAGGTCTCGGCCTTCTTGAACCCGTACCTCCCGCGAAAATAATCTCAACCACCTACAAATAAACATTCTATATAATATGCCTTGTGTCTTCTTTTAACTCCATGTCTTCCAACACATCCAACATTCCAATTCCCACAAGCAATCTATGAAGAGGTGAATATCAAGTTAGTGGGTTTCCTCTTGAAAATCTACCTTGGGATAAAGACATCGAAACGTTAGGATTCCTCCAAAGCTCTATTATTAGGCGGTTACGATCCCTCCAAAGTTCCAATATCAGGAGATTACGATTCCTCCAAAGTCAATCATGTCAATCCAAATTCTATTACTGACTAGCCCAGAAATCCCCACGTCTAGTATTAAGAATGTGTCTACTCTACTCCCCACTCTCCTACGTATTGTTGAACAGGCGAGATGTTACACATGTTCATGGGACAATATACAGTCTCCAGATGAACAATAAGGGGCTGCATGGAATCGAAGCAAGAAGAAATCGGTCGAGGAGGTTTAAGGGAGACGACAAAGAAAGGATGGTGACACCAGTGTTTCAGATTTATCGAGGAGGTTTCAAGGGGGACGACAAAGTAAGGATGGTGACACCAGTGTTTGAGATTTATCGAGAAACTACGTTATGGAGCAGAAAAGGAAAAAAAAAAGAAATCTAAGGAGTGGGATCTTTATGTTTACGGGAGCAAATCAGCTTTATCAAAGGTTATTCTTGGTTTAGTTTGGCAGTCACAACTACAAAGGTCTAGATGTCAACTCTATCTCTGGGATTACAGGATTGAACAAAAGACTATTCCTTGGGCCAGCCTATCAAAGGATTGGGAATCTCCCAACAAATACTGGTACTGGTACTGGTACTGGATCTACAGACAAGGTATGACCTGTATACTACTCCTGTTCATGCTTATAGATGATATTCCTTCACTATACCATACAGAGAGTGAGTGGTGTTGGGTATGGGTGTTACAGTTCCCTGTTTAACATGCCTATCATTTATTGATTGATGCTTTCTTCTTGACAAAAAGAATGCAGCACCATAATTTTACACATGGTCTCCCACTGCATTACTCAACTGTGGCCCTAAGTGGCTTGACTAACGTTGATCGGACGGGAAACAGTATTTTCCACTTGGTATGGCCGCAACCGAAATCTATGAAAATTTAATCAGTCTCCCTTTGTCAATTGATTATATTGCTCTGAGTTATAAACTCTAGTAATCATTTTCTTTTGTCAATGCACACTTGCTACTATTTTCATTCTTTTCTCCTTCTGATTTCTTCATTCAATACTAACTCTTATACTATGGTCCGTCCCGAAAGCTCTGTTCAATGACCATCCCACTGGCTTACCCTTGCAGAATTGAACCGTCTTGGCTGCTCTGTCTGCAACAGCCTCAGCAGTGAACTCAAAGTACTTCTAGAGGTCTTGGGCCTTCCCAGATGCTCCAGATCTGGTCAATCCAAATTGTTCATGAGAGTACTTGGACCAGCCGAATGTCGACATCAGCTCCACCGACATGATTGGCACTAGGAGATTAGGATTACTTCAAAGCTCTATTATTAGGAGGTTAGGATTAACCCAAAGCTCTATTAATAGGAGGTTAGGATTACTCCAAAGGGTAAATGCCAAATACTGGTTTGGAGGTACTGGGGTCCTCTGCTCCCTACAGAAAGACCCAGTCTCCACTTTATCTCCATTATACCAATGGCTTACAATGGCAATAAGTGTATGTGCACCAAGCTGGAGGCCAGTACACCAAGTGTTTTTCCGTCGACAATCACCCAGGAAAAGAACGGCCTTGTTGAAACTAAAAGAGCTACAGAAGGAGATACGTATGGAACATAAACCCGTTACTGTTGACCGTCATCGTGCTCTATATTACCAGTTGAATAATCCTTCCAAAAAGCAAGCACCGGTGAAAGTTGCCCTGCTACGGAAGATAAAGAGACCTTGGATCATGACAGCCAGACAGTGCTTTGGATTCTGTTTAACTGGTCAAAGCGATAGATTCGAACAATTGGCGACTATGTGATACTAGTATTAGGAGATACTAGGATATTTGATTGAAATGGTTAAATAAGATAGCTGGGTATGCTACAAAGGTAAGGATCTGACGTGGTCTTGGACAAGATAGGAGGTGTTCCCGGTTGGGACACGTGCGTCGGTGCTTACAGAGACCAACCCCAAAGATAACGACACGTTTCAGCGGTTCAAAATTCAGTTTCTGGCTACATATACTCCCCAGTATATCGAAGGATATACTCTTGTCTTGTATGGAAATAATACGGGACAAGAGCCGGTTTCGACGCGTCCATGGTATCCGGTACCAGGACATGGATTGCCATTAATCGTTTTCTTTACTCCAAGGTTTATTATCAAGAGGTTCATTCTCCAAGACCTTTGAAACAGATCAAAAAGCTTAGGGCATGATAAAGGGATTCTCTCCTTGAATAGAGGATAAAATCTTTACTAGGATTCATGGTTTGGTGGGACAATAGTGTGGAGGGAGAAGCAGTGTTGAACGTATGAGACGTGTGAGTCTCTACATACAACATACCAAACTGGACGAGATGAAGATGCACGTCATACGTTTGGAATGCCATAAGTTTGGAATACCATACGTTTGGAATGCCATAAGTTTAGAATGCCATACGTTTGGAATGCAGGGGGTGCATATGAATAACTCTTGGGAAACGAGTCCTGGATATAAGGCGATACCGGGGAAGCAGAAACGAAAGGGCCGAGGATCTGAAACAAGATACAATGGGAAGATCCAATAAGAGATGTCAGAAGAAAAGCCGTTCATGCAGAATCATTCAAGAAGGAGTATTTGAGCAATGTCTGGTGATAACTCCCATGAAGGAAGTATGAGGCCAATGATAGGTGTCAGATTGAAATCACGGATAAGGGAATTAATCAAAGTGGCCGGAGGAAGAGTTCCAAAGGACAGTCCGGCCGTGGATACGCATCTGGACATTGGTCTATATAAGCGGGTTTCCCTCTATATAAGCGGGTTTTCCTCTATATAAGTGGGTTTCCACTTTTTGAAGGTATTGAAAAAGTCCAATTATACCAGACCCAGAAGAGTTATGAATACAACTAACTCTACAAATATAAATGATTGGGATTATCATTAAAGTGGCTTATTAGAGTTATTGACGCCCAATGACTTTGGTGTTCCTACTCAAGGAATGTTACCAATAACGCACAACACAGACTGCTGCTACTACTGACTTTTTATACTGACTACTGGCTATTACAGACTACAGACTACAGACTACAGACTACAGACTACAGACTACAGACTTCTTATACTGACTACTGATTACAGACTACAGATTGTTAAACAGATGAGAAGTTAGATATCTAGAATGGGTCAATATACAGTTTCAGATGAAACAAGAAGCTGGTATATGAAATCAGGAGGAGGTTTCAGTCTAAGGAGGTTTGGTATTCACGGCTGAGATGAACCGGTTACTCTTGAATATATCTTTGGAGATTTAAAGAGTAACCATGTTTGGCCAGAAAGGAAACATATAAAGAGTGATTTCCTTGAGTCAGCCTGAGTCAGCCTGAGTCAGTCTGAGTCTATGAGAGTTTCACGGGAGTTTACTGGAGTTTACTGGAGGTATGCTAAGTCTAAGGGAACTTCCTGGTCTTCCTTGGTAACCACAATAGAAACAACTCGAAGATGATTACATCTCTTCATTTCAAGAATTAATAAAAGTCCATTCCATCCGGTTACTACTCTATGGAGCATCAAGAACCACGCCAAACAACTACTTTTAGTAGGACTACTTTTAATATTACTAGACTAGTCACTAATATATTACTATTGTTGAACAGGAGATGTGCTAGAAATCTACATACATCAATATACAATTTCCAAATGAAACAAGAAGCTTAGTCCATAAAATCAATATAAGGAGGTTTAAGAAAGGGCTCCATGAAATGGATCCAAGAGGTTTCAGTCAAGAGGTTTTGGTATGAATGGTTGCAGTCAAGAGGTTTTGGTATGAATGGTTGGTATGAATGGTTACTTATGAATACATCTTTGGCCATTTGAGGACGAAGTACCTCGTCTCACTATACAGTCTCCACATGGCATGACTATGGCCTCCCTATGGCTTAATGATATACTGGTATCACTATGGTCTATTGATAGTCTTGATATCGAACTCCTACGATCCACTGGTTTTACTATTACCAGTCTTACCAGTCTTAGCAGTCTTACCAGTCTTAGCAGTCTTACCATGTTCATACTATGGTCTGGTCTACGGTCTGGTCTATGGCCTATGGTCTGTGCTTGTTGGATAGTACAGCGTACAGGATGATGTGCTGGACTTCTCAGGTATTGACGACGAACATGGCCATACTACATTATGGTGCTTGGATATGATACTACCATGCACACCATGCCGAGGATTAACTACTTTCAACAAGTCACCTCCCGTTATCCCTCTCTCCCTCTCTCCTTCTCTATTTATCTAACGGCCAGAAAGGGAACATATAAGAATTGGGATCTCCTTGAGTCAGCCTTGAGTCAGCCTTGAGTCAGCCTTGAGTCAGCCTTGAGTCAGTCTTGAGTCTAACCTTTCGTCTAACCTTTCGTCTATGGGACGTAAGCTTAGTTAAGGAACTTCCTGGTATAGTTTGCACCCACAACAAAACAACCACAAATCAACCACCAAACAAAGACTAAGATGGTAATATCTCTTCATTTCAAGAATTAATAAAAGTCCATTCTATCCAGTTACTACTCTATGGAACATCAAGAACGCCCACCACTGATTACTACTACTACTGATTACTACTAGTATTGACTAGTACTGATTACTACTAGTACTGATTCCTGACTACAGACTAGTACTAAGTAGAGACTAGTACTAAGTACAGACTAGTACTGAGTACAGACTAGTACTAAGTACAGACTAGTACAGTTGAACAGGGGAGAAGTAGCTATCTCGTCTAGGGCAATAAGTGGTTTCAGAAGAAATTATAAGCATCTTCTATGGATGGATCCAAGGATGATTTGATCAAGGACGTAGAAGGATCTGGTGAATTGTGTTTCTGAGATTTAACGAGTAACTACTTTATGCTTCACAATGGGAAACATATAAAGAGTGGTTTCCTTGAGTCTATGCGAGTTTACGAGACGTATGCTTAGTTGAGGAAATCCTAAACAACCACAATACAAAGAACAACAATCTCTTGAATTATAGGAATTGATAGATGTTCATTTACCCTGGAGTCAACCTATGGATTTGAAGAATAAAGCCCTACTAGTACTACTAATCATGTCTGACTGATTATTGAGTACTCACTAGTACTATTACTGACTACTGACTAGTAGTACTGACTAAGTACTCCTTAAATCTACTACTAGTACTACTGACTACTGACTTCTTATACAGACTACTAGTACATACGACTACAGACTACTACTGCTAGTACTGATTACTGACTACTACTAATCATGTCTGACTACTGACTACTAATCATGTCTGACTATTACAGACTACTACTACTACTAATCATGTCTGACTAGTACTAGTACTGACTAGAGACTACAGACTACTACTACTACTACTACTATTACTGACTAGTACTACTAGTAGTACTGACCACAGACTACTAGTACTCCTTAAAACTACTACTGACTAGTACTACTGACTACTGACTAGTACTATGGACTACAGACTTCTTCTACAGATTACTAGTACCGACTATTAATGATTACTGGATACTATTATTGACTAGTACAGACTATTGACTATTACTGACTACTACTAATGGTATAGACTACTATTACAGACTAGTACTCCTTGAATCTACCATTATTGATTACATACTACTAGTACAGACTACAGACTACAGACTACAGACTACCAGTACTAAGTACTGATGACTGACTACTAGTACAAACCACTACTAATACTACTGCTACTATTACAGACTACAGATTACAGATTACAGATTATTGACTAGTACAGACTTTTTATACTGAATCCAAGTACTAGTACTGAGTATAGACTACAGACTACTAGTACTAGTACTGAGTATAGACTATTAGTACTATTGACTACTAGTACAGATTTCTAGCACTATTGCCTACTGACTGCTGACTAGAATATTGATTACTGACTACTATTCCAGACTATATTATAGACTACAGACTTCTTATACTAACTACTAGAAGTGACTAGCAGTGACTAGTACTGGCTACTGGCTACTGACTATTAAAGATTACAGATTACAGACTACTTTTATTGACTACTGACTACCTACTAATTACTAGTACTCCTTAAATCTACTACTGACTAGTACTATTGACTACAGAC
Source organism: Metschnikowia sp. 04-218.3 (assembly GCA_002374635.1). Taxonomy (NCBI): domain Eukaryota; kingdom Fungi; phylum Ascomycota; class Pichiomycetes; order Serinales; family Metschnikowiaceae; genus Metschnikowia; species Metschnikowia sp. 04-218.3. The sequence continues at coordinate 69,771 of NLAC01001302.1, forward strand.
TACTGATTACTGACTTCTTATACAGACTACTATTATTGACCAAGTACGTCTTGAATCTACTACTAGTACTACTACTAGTACTGACTACAGACTTTTAAACAGACTACAGACTACTAGTACTGGCTACTACTAACTATTATTGATTACTATTGATGACTGACTACAAATACTCCTTGAAAATAATACTACTCTTATGGCCTACTGACTACTGACTACTAGTACTGTATTCTTATACAGATTACTAGTAGTGACTATTGACTACTGACTACTACTACATACTTCTTATACTGACTAGTACTACAGACTACAGACTACTACAGACTACTACTACTAGTACTGATTACTAACTACTAGTACTGACTACTAGTACTGACTAGAGACTACAAAGTACAGACTACTAGTACTAGTACTGACTAGAGACTATTACTGACCACTACTACTACTATTATTGACTACAGACTTCAAAGTACTATTACTATTATTGACTAGAGACTACTGGTTACAGACTACTAGTACTAAGTACTAAGTACTGACTACTGACTACTGAGTAATACTATTGAGTACTGACTACTACAGCTACTATAATTGGCTATTGACTACTAGTACTGACTAAGTACTCCTTAAAACTACTACTAGTACTATTGACTACTGACTTCTTATACAGACTAATACAGACTAGTATAGACTACTACTACTATTACAGACTACAGACTACTAGTACAGACCAAGTACTCCTTAGATCTACTCCTTGAATCTACTACTGACTAGTACTACTGACTGCTTATACAGACTACTAGTACAGACTACTAGTACTGATTATAGGCTACAGACTACAGACTATTACAGACTACAGACTACAGACTAGTACCGACTACAGACTACAGACTACTACTACTGACTAGTACTGCTTGAATCTACCATTATTGATTACTGACTACTGACTAGTACAGACTACTATTGATCACAGACTACTATTGATCACAGACTACCATTGATTATGGCCTACTGACTTTTATTACCTACAGACTTCTTATACAGATAACTGATTACTGGCTACAGACTTCTTATACAGACTACTAGTACAGATTACTAGTACAGACTACTAGTACTGAATATAGACTACAGACTACTAGTACAGACTATTAATGATTACTGGATACTATTATTGACTACTGACTTCTTATACAGACTACTACTAATGGTACAGACTACTATTACTGACTAGTACTCCTTGTATCTACCATTATAGATTACCCACTACAGACTACAGACTACAGACTACAGACTATTGACTATTACTGACTACTGACTACAGACTTCTTATACAGACTACAGACTACAGACTAGTACTAAGTACTGATGACTGACTACTACTACAGACTACACACTATAGCCTGTTAAACAGTGAGAAGGTGGATATCTAGAATAAGTCAATATACAGTTTCCAGAAGAAACAATCAGATGATTCATGGAATCAAGAAAAGAGGTTTTGGTCTAAGGTTTTGGTCTAAGGTCTGGTCTAAGGTCTGGTCTAAGGTTGAGATGAACAGTTACTCTTTGAATATGTATATGGATGATTTGAACGAGTAACTACGGTATGGTCCAGAACGAAACATCTAAGCTGTGCATCTTCTTGAGTCAGCCTTAAGTAAGCTTTGAGTCAGTCTGAGTCAGCCTTAAGTGAGCTTGAGTCTATAGAGGTTTGTGGAGGTTTAAGGGAGGTTTATGGAGGTTTAGAGGTTCAAGGGAGGTTTAGAGGTTTAGAGGTTTAGAGGTTTAACGGAGTACTGACTACGAGGTTTATGGAGGTACGCTTAGTTATGGATATTCCCTAGTTTTGTCACCACAATACAAGACGAAAATGTCTACTATCTCTCTCTCTTAATTTCAAGAATTGATAGAAGACCATTCACCGCGTACTAGTCTATGGAACATTAAGATCCATGCCAAACAGAGTGTTGATGCTATAGATTCTCCATAGATTCTCCATAGACTCTCCTTGGATTCTCCATAGATTCTCCATAGATTCCATAGATTCCATAGATTCCATAGATTCTCCTATAGGACTATTAAGCTTGGTAATGTACTAGCTTAATCTGATTCAATAGTGTGGAATATGTTGGAATAGGGGATGACCATGGTATACTTTTCCCTGATGGATAATGTGTTTTGATTTTTCAATCACTGTATGGGCATAATGTGGAGACTCCAGAAAGGTTCAAGTATTTCTGTTTTTGAAGTAAAAGACTCATTTCCGATTATTTCACCATATCCACTGCTCAGTAAATAGCTTCCCCATTTCTTTTCATATAGGTTAATCATTCGGATAAAGGACTAACTGTCCTGGTATGCAACTATCCTGGTATGGAACTATCCTGCTGTGGAACTGTCCTGGTATGGAACTATCATGATATGGAACTATCATGATATGGAACTGCCTGGTATGGAGCTGTCCTGGTATGGAACTGTCCTGATATGGAACTGTCCAGTGACATCCTACCCCACCTGCATGCATCACCAGTCTAGACTGTCTCACTATAATGGGGCTGGATGGTGACCCTATAGTTGAAGCTATTAATAACTTCACTTTCATCATTTGTGTCACTGCTTGGTCCACCACCATATTGACGTTGAACCTGTACCATGGCCCATTTAGGAATTTGACCTGGGTCGGTGCAGGACCTTCCAAATCTGCTGTCTCTCCCAACCTAGACCGGGGGCTTTCATCAAACCGAACCTCCCATTGGCTATCACGGTATAACGTCCTGTACCCGAGATCAAGTGGGTATCGAAAGACGTCATTTGGTGCTGAGTGGATGGACTGGCCAACCACTTTTTTTGCAATTCCACTCGGGCATCGCTGGAGAGAGGAACAGGCACCAAAGGATCTCCATCAATAGAAAATATGGTTTCAATGTCTCCTCTTTTTCATAAAAGACTCAATGCCTTATATGGTCTCTTATCATCAATCTTGTTCCTCGACTATACCTTGAGTATGTGGACATTTTAGAATGGCTTTTTGGCCCTAAACTGCCACTTTGGTTCCGAACCCTTACTCATAAATGATAAGATCCACATACCACGAAATTGGAATCCTTTGAAACTTATCACCAACAATTAATCAATTAGAATGTCATTCTTTAATTGATCATTTTCTGATGAGATCAAAATTCATCTTTCTTTAGACTCATTTAACTGATGAATGAAATCATGGTTTCAAGATTCAGATCCTGACTTCCTAATTTCTGTTCAAGTTAACTGACATCTGTTATATTGAATATCATTCACATCAGATTCCCCAATTGTATCAGATACTCAAATCCTTTGTAATCCATGTTATTCAGCATATCATCCCCGGACTGTACCAACTCATTATCATCGTGAGGGAAGCACAAGTCCACACCTCCAGAATAGATATCGATATTGTCACCCAACACAACTCTGGCCATGACAGAACACTCGATATGCCATCCACGTCTTCCCTTACCCCAACGCGACTCCCCAGAAGGTTCACCTGGCTTAGACAATTACACTCGTCATTTGCTGTCCCACACTTGCCCACAACTAGATGTAATTGTCATACCCGGACTTTTAGGCCTTGAGGATCCAAAACACCTAGCTATTATCCAGCCAGTGATACTTCAGTACCAGTAGACCAGCAATACCACCAAGTTTTCTGTTAATCAGAATAAGGCACCTAAGAAGCGGTATCTTGGAATACTGTACTGGATGTATTGGTCAGATTCTAGTTTTGCCAGTCCAGTCTTCTCTTCCCCTAATCTTTATAGTATGATTTGGTCAATCGTTAAGTCCATCTTCTCTTTTTCAAAACCACTAAACTCATTCCAATTCCTTTCCTTGACGAGTATACTGAATCAAACTCGTACTTCTTATAATATCATTAAGATACTCAAGCATATCCCTTAGAACATTGAAAAGCGTATAACTAATGTTAGAGCTGGTTGTGAAACTCTTTGGTTCATGGTTATGACAATATGAGACTTGGGTTATCAGCACGCATCACATACGGTAGGAAATGAATCACGGATTACCGTTTCCAGCTATTTGATTAGCTTAAACAATAATTCTGGGATCCTGAATATAGCCCCCTTGTTACAGGTATTCCTTATATACCCTTTTGCCAATAAGACATATGTCCTGGAATTAGTATCGATATCCCCGATCTCACCATTCAAAAGATTAACCCTTACACCCATAATATGGGTTCCTGTTATATAATAATGGATAAAAAAAACATATACTTTTTCCAAACTCATCTTCTCTTGACTTTTTCCATCTTCTCTTGACGTTTCCTCTCCAACATATTATAGACGATATTTGTTCCAGAATATACCTGCCTGTAAGATGTTCCACTCTTAAATCTTTTTAATACTCTTTTTAATAATATGATTGTGGTAGCTATTGCATGAGCTAATGAGTAATCTATTGGATCACCATATTTATGCATACCTTGAGTTTCAGACACAAACCCCATGAAGAATAGAACCATTTGCCACAAATGATAAAGCTAAAGAGTGACAATATATGTGATCTTTAAATAATTGATTCATAGTAGATAAAGCAATCATTCCTCTTATCAATTCTTCCAACATTATGGCATAGAGACTTGCACCAATAGTTTAGATTGACCACAGAAGCTGGATATACTGGCCCAAGTTGATAAAAGGTCGTTTTCTTTTAAAATTTCCGCTTCAATCTTAAAGAACCTATGGCCCCGTATGATTTCCAACGTAAAGGAAGAGCATATCGCCAAAAGAGAAGCTGTAGTATGAATTGACTGGTGAAAACTGGTAGAATGGACTTTGGGAAACGGGAACACTATATGGTGATATTCTTCACGGTTAAGGATTGTTGGTAGTAGAGATGATTCTTGGATGGATGATTCGGGGAGATCATTGGAGGGCTAAACTGCTTGGATGGCAAAAAAAAAGAGGGGATAGAAATAGGGGGGGATGGCGCTCCTTATATATTCGCAGCTCATGCATGCGGCTCGAAAGGGGGGTTTCATCTTTTGCAGCCATGCGAATATAAAAGAACCCCGTTCGCACCTCACTAAAACTACAGCCATTTTTTTGGTCCCATATAAATTCATCACCACATCTTCTTTTTGGAATGTGCTTCTCTATTCATCTCATCTATTGCTTACTACATTATTAGTGCCTGCTCCTGATTGGCCAAAAATGGAAAGTTCAGTCATTTCACCTATCCTAATATAATGATCCTGATGGTGGATAATTCGAATAAGGATTTTGGCATTATTTCCAAGAATGGGAATCGCAAATTCCTAGCTTTTTGTTAATCAACGTGTGATGTTTGCATTGGTGAAGAATTCCATGGAAGTTTCACTGATTTTCCAGTGTCCAAAGTCAATGTCCATTTAATGATCCATACTTACCTTGAAATTGTCGTCAGTTTCGGTAACCACCCACTCTTGATACCAGTTGAAGGGGTAGACTTTCAGCGTTGGATGCCTTTTCTTTGGAATCTTTCTTTTGCTGTTTGTTTGGGTAGTCATTGTGTGTGTTGATTGAATTCAAAAAGAGGGGGGTATTCATTTGAAGTCAGAAGCCATACTGGAGCGGCGAGGTGAGCAGAATATAAGGCATCGAAATCCCCCAATCCAAAGCAATAATTACGAGAAAAATGGTGCTGGTGAAATACGAGAAATTGGAATTTGGCATGTGTGGTGAATTTCCATTTACTCAAGTGCTCTTGTTACTGACACTAACTGACACTGATACTGACTACCCGGTACCAGACTAATAGGAATGGGAAAGTCGTGAGGTGTTGATGATGGTATGAACTAGTTGAACTTTGACTTCCATACGTTGACTTATCTGTCTAATGGAGGTTCCCAGTTGCTTTCCAGTTCTTCATCGCTTCAATCTTGTTTGGAGATATCTACAACTTGCCAGTCTCCAAGATGGTTGCTGAAAAGCATCAACTGAGAATCTGAAAGATGTGATTCTATAACGTGTCTGTACTGCCTAATAGGTGCTTAAGTACTTCTATTGCTTGAGTACTTCTATTGCTTTATAGCGGTTAAGTACTTAAAGTGGGTATAATGGTATAGAGTGACAGGTCTAGGCAATATAGTGGTACACGCCCGGGAGATCTGGATCACGTCTCAAATACTCCTTTTCGATCAAATCCTCGATGCGCTGCTTGATGTGGATCATGGACGGCAAGAACCGCTTCTGGAGTTGCTTGATAATCTCCTCGATCAAGTCATTGTGCTTTATGGTCTTCCGAGACTTCATCACTCTCACAATGGATGCGTTAATGAGATGTTGTTTCCCCTCGTGGATATTCAGAACCACATCTTCGGGTTCCTCCACCTTTTCAGGGCCCTCGCTTTTCACCGTCAACACCTTGACCTTGGAAGAAGGCGCTTTGAACTTGCTGTTGAGCTGAAACGTGTCGGAACTGCATATATCCTTCGACATTGGGTTCTTGATGAGAAGCCTCAGCCGGGGTGCCACAGCGATGGAGCGCAATTGTCGCTTCAAGTCTGCCTCGGGGATCCGGGTGAGCTCATGGATCTCCGTGTAAGTCAAGACGATCTTCTGGTCGAACGCAGAAACCTCTTGGCCTTCCTCCAGTGACTGAGGCGCAAAGAGTAACATGATGATCCCGGCATATGTGCTCATGTTGATGTCATATGTCCGGGTAGGATACGTGATACAGAGATCCATGGACCCGAACTTGGGGTACCAGTATAAGGCCTTATTGTCGTTTTTCTTCCCGGAGAGCCAGAATTCTTCAAAGACTTTCATCGTGGGCCGAAGCTGCTTTGGCCATATAAACCCGACCTGGCCCTCCACGGTCCCAAATGCTTGGTGGTCTTTGGTCATGGACTTGGGCCATTCCGCTAAGTTGCAGATCTTGAGGTCCAAATTAAGAAGTCCCCTAGTGTCGGCGCCAAAGCTATTGATGTCTTGGTGCAGGTTGAGATCTTGGTTGATGTTGTTGGTGTCTTGGTTTAAGTTGTCACCTTCGGCATCAACATTGGCGACATATTGCCTCCATTCCTTGGTCAACTCTGTCGACAGTTTCACATCCTTGCGCATCTTCACTATACGCTCGAGATGGTGGCTTCCGATGAACACCTCTTCCCAGAGCTTTGAAATCACGAGATCCTCCACATCGTCTGCTTCAGAACTGGAGCCTTTGGTATTCAAGAACCGTTTGGCGAAATGTGCAGCGTAATGGCTTTCAAACGCATGCTTATCCTCCACCAATTTGAGGAAACAAATGGATTTATTGAGAAAGTCCAGTTCCACATCCAAAGAGCCTTCTAATTTTGAATCAGTTTCCATGGAATTGGACCCTGAATGCTTCTTTTTGGTGGCTTGCTTGATATAATGGTCCATGTACACCGAAAGAAGCTCCGGGGCGTTCAAAACAGGGTCCTTTTTCTTCGACCCCAAAAGAGCCACGCCTGAGGCTGAAGGTCCGGAGCCATGGTTGATGAATTGCTTGAGAGAGGCAAAAACAGTGAATTCCACGGCAGGGTCCGATTGGAATGCACTTTGAACAAGCTCCCCGAGACACTTTTGGTACAGCAATATGGCATCGATCCACTCCACAGCAAAAGCAGTAGTGTGGGGACCAACAGAAGTCTTCTTTTGGCCGGTAGCTTCTTGGAGCAGGGCTTTTTCTTCAAGCAGGCGGCGGATCTCCACCGGTAGTTGGAGACCCTGCAGGACAATGATATTTCTGAGGTTAGATTTGAGTCTTTTACGCTCCGGATCAATACGGCCTTCCAAGGTATAGAGACTCAGGAGATGCAGAAAGTGATTTTCCGAACCCAAATGATCCAGAACGCATAGATTTTGTCGGCAGAGAGTATTTCGGAGAACGGGATCAAGCCAATATACCAAGCCATGCATTTCCAAAGGAAAGGCCAAGATCTTATCGAGATTCTCCTTGATAAGCATCTCATTCATAACAGCAATAAGTTTGGGCTTTGTTTGAGTGGAAAAAAGAGGAGTTGAAAACAGATCCAAACGATGCTCTTCTCGGGCAATCAAATCAGAGATTTTCAGGAGATATAGCGAGCCCAGACGTTCGGATAAAGCAGAAACAGCATATTCGGAATACAAGTGCCTGCACCGATTCACCAAAGGCTGTTCGAAATCATGATAAATGTTTGATTTCAGATCCTGAGCATATTTCTCATCAGCCATTACCTCGAACATGTTCAAAATCAGAGACATGTACAGTTTCAGAGTCATCAGGTTAGAGACCACATTGGACGCTATTTCATCACAAAGCATTCTTATGATCAAATCACTCATGGTCAGGTTCTCCAGTCTCAAAAAGTCACTTTCAAAAAGTGATATTCCCATATCATACACATACAATTTGATATGATCCTTGACATATACACGGTTCAAGTACATGAGAATATCACTAATGAATTTCATCAGGTGAAGGTGATCAGTCCATTCCAAAGCAACCTTTGATAGAAACAAATCAGAGGCAACTTCATTTCCATTGATTTTGAGAGTTTCATTGACTTTCAGAGTTTCATTGACTTTCAGAGTTTCATTGACTTTCAGAGTTTCATCGACTCCAAAAGTTTCATTGACTCCAAAAGTTTCATCGACTCCAAAACTTCCAAAATCTCCAAACTTTTCAAGAAGCAAAAATCTCCGCTTCATCAAATGGTCCCCAACAAGTCGTTTCACATCATCATAAAGTCGGGCACCATACTTTTCAAGAACCAAAGTATAAGCAATCCTATAAAGTTGTTCGTACAGAAGCGAGGAGACATTCTTGCTCTGAATCAGATGGAATGCTTGGGCTAGAATTTGCCACAGTGATTGATAATCAAAAGAATGATTCACCACGGGTTCTTGAGTGACAATCGATCGACGAGGGGCTCGAATCTTGGATCTACGAGTACCTGATGGGATCATGATGGCGAAGGAGTTTAAGGTTATGGTGATGAAAGAGTGAGACCTCCGTACATCTCCTTTCAAATTCATTTAAACCATAAACCACCAAGAATTGAATCCACCGATTTTACAATTCACCAACAATTCATACTCTTTCTGAATTAGGAAAGAATGTGACTTTTCTATTGGACGTTTGTGAAGAATCTAGAATATTCCTGCTGGACTGTATCCTACTCCTTTCTACTGGCTTTTATACAGGACTTTTATACAGGACTTTTATACAGGACTTCTATACAGGCATTCTTCTATACAGGACTTTTATACAGGACTTCTATACAGGCATTCTTCTATACAGGACTTTATATGCAGGACGCTTTCTATGCAGGAATCTTTCTACGCAGGACTTTTATGCAGGACACTTTCTATACAGGAATTCTTCTATACAGGACTCCTTCTATAGCACTCCTTCTATACAATACTTCTATAGTACTTCTTCTAGAGGAAGAGTATTAGATCCTTACGGTATAAAAGGATACTGAAATGTCTAAATTTGGAAGTCAAACTGAGAATTGATTCAAATCAAATTGGTCCTGCACATAAGCGTCTAGCCCCAAAACTAAAACTATAGTTTCTTTTTCAACGTGATTAAATGTTGTAAAGAGCATTTTTAAGAAATTCAGTGTTGCTTAATTCTGAAACACTTCGGAAATGCATCAAATAATTCTGAAACACTTCTGAAACATTCTGAAACATTCTGAACATTCTGAAACACTTCTGAAACACTTCTGAAACATTCAATTACTCTGGAAAAACCACTATACACTCTTGAACAAATTTTAAAGTGATTCTAACCTATTAGGGTTAAATTGGAGAAGATTTGACTGTGGAATTATGACCATGTCCTTTTCCTGCATATTGCATCACGCGTTATATGCAGGCCATAATCGTAAATATTCGGAGATAAGCCCAAATAGGCAATTTCGACTAAAACAATCACAATCAATCTAAAGAATCTAAAGAAATGCTTAAGAAATGCTTAAGAAATGTTTAAGAAGTAGTGCGGTGTTCAATTTTCGAATCCATAAAAGAGTGGTTGGTACTGCATTCAGTTTAATTCATTGACGTTTCGGAGTTAGGGGTATTATTTTCGGAGTTAGGAGTTAAGCATACAGTGGAAATTATTCCTAAACTATGGGTATTGGTATTAGGAGTTGCTTTCTCCGAACTGTTGAAAGTGGTGCTGTATGCAGGAATGTATATATGCAGGAACTCGCAATATACAGTATTGTATATGCAGGGTCTCTCAATGTGCAGGAATTTTTAATATGCAGTACTGTTCAATATGCAGTACTTCTTACATGCAGTACAAACCCATGAAGTAATCGTGAACAATTAATCAANTCTCAATGTGCAGGAATTTTTAATATGCAGTACTGTTCAATATGCAGTACTTCTTACATGCAGTACAAACCCATGAAGTAATCGTGAACAATTAATCAAGATTCAAAGAGTTTATTCAGGATACGACTGCATAAAGATGAAACAGTGAACCAATCAAGACAATTAGTTAATTAGTCAATCTGCATAAACGGATATTTGCTTCCTTATATACAGGAAAAGAATAATCCTCACTATGAACAATCCATTGCGTCATAGTTGAATATGGCACTATTAATGTCGAGATGTATGGTGTATGGTGTGTGGTGTACGGATGGGATGTTGTGGTGTTCGGGTGTGTGGTGTACGGATGTGGTGTACGGATGTGAAATTATGGTGGTGTACGGATGTGGTTTCGGTGGTGTACTGGTGTGGTGTACTGATGTAAATTCGGAGCGGAAACGGCGCGGAAATTAAAGTTGCGCCATGACTCTTGTTAGAAATTGCGCGGAGGTGATTGGCCTTGCGCGCACGCCGGTACCGGCCCGTGCGTCCATTATAAATCCAAGTGCTCGCTCCAACCCTTTGACAATCAGACAGAAAAGACAGAAAAGACAGAAACGACAGAATTGGACAATCAGACAGAATTGGACAGAATTGGACAATCAGACAGAATTGGACAGAAAAGACAATCAGACAGAAAGACAGAAGGACAATTGGACAGAAATCAATAACCACAGACAAACGTACCAGTGAATATGCCAGGCACTCTCAAAACTTTATATGATAAAGTCTTCCAGGACCACGTGGTACACAAAGACGAATCAGGGTCGTACCTTATTTATATCGATAGGCACCTTGTTCATGAAGTGACGTCACCACAGGCTTTCGAAGGATTGAGGAATGCAGGAAGAAAAGTCCGGAGAAGTGATTGTACTCTAGCCACAGTTGATCATAACATCCCCACAGAGTCACGTGTATCTTTCAAAGACGTCCAATCATTTGTGGAACAAGAAGATTCCAAATTGCAGGTGATGACATTGGAACAGAATGTGCAGGACTTTGACGTGACGTATTTCGGTATGGAAGACTCTCGTCAAGGTATCGTCCATGTGATTGGTCCCGAACAAGGTTTCACTCTTCCAGGAACAACAGTGGTTTGTGGAGACCTGCACACATCAACGCATGGAGCTTTTGGATCTCTAGCTTTTGGTATCGGAACCTCGGAAGTCGAACATGTATTGGCAACTCAAACCATCATCCAGGCCAAATCCAAGAATATGCGGATTAGCGTGGATGGAGATTTGGCCCTGGGTATCACTTCTAAGGATTTGGTTCTCCATGTGATTGGAGTCATTGGAACTGCAGGTGGAACCGGATGTGTGATTGAATTTGCTGGTTCAGCCATTGAAGCTTTATCCATGGAGGCACGGATGTCCATTTGTAATATGGCCATTGAAGCTGGTGCTCGTGCAGGAATGATTCGTCCTGATGAAATCACCTTTAATTATCTTAAAGGCAGACCTTTAGCTCCAAAAGGTGAAGAATGGGAAAAGGCCATTCGGTACTGGTCCTCGCTTTATTCGGATCAAGGTGCTCATTTCGACTATGATATCCAAATCAAGGCCCAGGATATTGTCCCCACCATCACGTGGGGTAATTCTCCACAGGATGCCTTACCCATCACTGCTTGTGTGCCAGACCCTTCGAAGCTTGATGATCCTATTAAAAAGGCAGGAATGGAGCGTGCTCTTGAGTACCAAGGCTTGACTGCAAACACTCCTCTTAAGGACTTGAAAATCGATAAGGCATTCATTGGTTCATGCACCAATTCCCGGATTGAAGATTTGCGTGCTGCTGCCAAGGTTGCCAAGGGTCATAAAAAGGCTGATTCCGTCAAATTGGTATTGGTAGTTCCTGGCTCGGGTTTAGTCAAAAAACAAGCGGAAAATGAAGGCTTGGACAAGATTTTCGAGGCTGCAGGCTTTTCCTGGAGAGAAGCAGGCTGTTCCATGTGTTTGGGAATGAATCCCGATATTTTGGACCCCGAGGAAAGATGTGCTTCCACATCCAACCGTAACTTCGAGGGCCGTCAAGGTGCCAAGTCCAGAACCCACCTTATGTCTCCAGCAATGGCCGCTGCAGCTGCTATCAAGGGTCAGTTCACCGATATCAGAGAATGGAAATACAATACTCTGGATGAGCCAGTGGTTCAAATCGATTCGTCTGAGGACCAGGAGTTGCAAGATGCTGTCTATGAGCATGAGAAGACTCCACTTGCAGAATCAAAGGCCAAGGAAGACGACAGACTCAAGGATATTCCTGCAAGTACCACATCCACCGCTTCTGGAGGTGCAGGAATGGACAAGTTTGGCGTTTTAACGGGAATCACTGCTCCTTTGGACAAAGCAAATGTGGATACCGATGCTATCATCCCCAAACAATTCTTAAAGACCATCAAAAGAACGGGGTTGAAGAAAGGCTTGTTCTATGAGTTGCGCTTCAAGCAGGAGAACGGCAAGGATGTGGAGACCGACTTCTGCTTAAACGTTAAACCGTACCGGTCCGCAGAGGTGTTGTTGGTGACAGGAGACAATTTCGGGTGTGGGTCGTCCCGTGAGCATGCCCCTTGGGCACTCAAGGACTTTGGTATCAAGTGTATGATCGCCCCCTCGTTTGGAGATATCTTCTACAACAACTCGTTCAAAAACGGGTTGTTGCCCATCCGGCTCGAACAGCACGTCATCAAGGATAAGTTGTACCCCTTGGCGACAGCAGGCAAGAAGCTCACAATTGACTTGCCTAACCAGCAAATCCGAAGCGAAGAAGGTGAAGTTTTGGTCGACCATTTCGAAGTTGAGGAGTTCAGAAAACATTGTCTCATCAATGGTTTGGACGATATTGGCTTGACCTTGCAGAAGGAGGAGTACATCAACCGGTTTGAGGAGCACCGGAGAGATGTGTTTTCGTTTTTGGAGGGAGGCTCCAAGTTGATCAAGCCCATCAAGGGCTCCAAAAAGTCCAAGTACGGGCTTAAAACCCAGGAGTGGTGATCAAGTGTATAGGAATCAATAATAATACTGCATTTTAGTATGGGTACACGAGCAGTATAGTACAATAAGTACTGAGTCAATGAAGGTATTCTTGGACTGGTCATGTAAGCTCCACTAAGTACGCCATTAATGAAAAAGATGGCTTTAATCATATGCATGTGGTGCGTTTGCAGTCAATGACCATGCAACACATGTGGAGGATATTGTCAAATCAAAACATAAAGACAGAGACACAGTGTGTATTGTGATCGAATGTAGCCAGAAAAATTCAACCACGAATCAAGGAGTAATATAACAATAATCCAATGTATTGAAAAACACAAACATTTTTATAAGGACATTCCTTAGGTTAAAACAATCGGCATAGTCAGAGGTCAATAGACTGAATACTGTTTTTCTTGTCATGACAACAAACACCAACCATCTCGGGCATTGTACACTTGATTCTTGTGTATTTGGATTGTATGGAGGGAATTCAATAAGAGTTTGTTCAGACGTGTCAGTAATTCAATAACTTCCAGCCGGATCTTATGAAGAAATCAATGGTTTTCAGAGTCAGAGTCACTTGTATATTGCACACCATCCAAAAGATGACTCCTATTTTTATAATGATGGAGTCTCTATAATGATGGAATAGGCTATAATGATGGAATAGACTATAATGATGGAATAGGCTATAGTGATGGAGTCTCTATAATGATGGAATAGGCTATAATG